>WBNM01000028.1:63788-186698 GCA_013399055.1 Ramphastos sulfuratus | reverse complement strand
CCCCCCCCCCCCCCCCCCGCATTAAACGAGTTCTTTAACATTTCACAAAACATTTAGAATACAACAGTAGGGGACACCAAGTGTCTTCCAAAGAAGGGGAAATGGAGGGGGCAGGAGAAGGGAGGCAGGTTTTACTTACATATATAATAAGTTGGGAATGTAAATTTGTATATGAGGCAGAGATCTGAGGAATGACTTGGCATGCTAATGACCTGGCTTTTCAGAACTTCCAAGAGTTTGGTCTGTCTCCCCCTATGGTTATCATAAGAGATTAAATGTATTTGGCATCTTTAATTAATTAGGATATGAAAATCAGATGACTTTTACTTTGTTATTCTTTTCCTGTGAAATTTTTCTATGCTAATGAACGTCTACATTTTACAGAGTAATTTAAATGGCTTTGGTTCATATTATGTCTTTGCGGATTGCTTTGACCCTTTCTAGTGCTGCAGCCTTTGTATCCTAGCCTGAATGTCCTTTCCCACTGTAATACATATTTTGCATAATGTATTGTCAGTGGCTGCTATACACTGCTTCTAACAGTGCAGAGTTGCACTTAGATTTAAGGCCTCTGTTTGCTTGGATGCTGTCTTGTGCATTCCAGGGTTAATTGTATGTGCAGTCCTGAAGTCCATTTAAAACAAACAAGCTTTTTTTTCCCCCGTTTTCTGCCATTAGCTTATCTTAAAGTAAAGAGATCCCTGCTGTTTGAGTATAAAAACGTGCTCCAAAACATTACTCGTTTTTTAAACTAAAAAGTATCATTTGCGTTTCTGGTGAAGTTGTTTTATGATATAATATTGTACTAAAAATAGTTGGTTGAGATGGGCGAATAATCACCAAGTGGCTTATATCAGTATTCAGTTTACCCCTTTGTAGTCCTAAGCTTCAGTTTGACCAGGACTGGTTTATGCTTGTGCTGTTTAAATAGAGGTACACTTGAGGTTAGCTCTAGTCTAGTATATGGTTGGTTAAAGCCATGCATGCTTAGGTCCTGCTCCTGGAAATGTTTATAAAAATGAGTAGCTTTTTACTTGTGTGCTTAAACTGTTTGGATTAAGAGTTGTATAATGGGAAGAATCAGCTTGGAAGGATACAGCACAACTATTGCTCATCTTTCCCCCTCCTACCTATGTTTGAAGAAGGATGAGAAGAAACATGTTTTGCAAGTAATAGCACAGTGAAATGGCGTTTCTGGTAGGAATTTGCAGATAGACTATTGGACCACAATTTGCCAGAATTATGCATTTTTAGCAGAAGCAGCTCTTTGGCCGCTGGTTCACTGTCAAAGGACATTTCCAGTTACTGAAGAAAATTTCCTGAGTGTTCTGCTATACCTCTTCCTCTTTGTATTTTGGTTGTTAATGTTGTGCTCTAACTACCCTATACTTATTTTGGCAAAACATGACTTCTTAGCAGAAACTAACAGTACTTCTCAAGCATGTTCCTGTGCAAAGTTTTTTTTTTTTTAATGTACAAAATGAGTGAAGTACTCGGATACAAGAGGTAAGAGCCAATACAAACATTATAATGTTTTTTTAATATCTGGGAATGACAGCTTTTTGCTAGTTTACCTTTACTTGGAACTCTGCCTGGAAGGCTGACTCCTTAAAATTTCTTATGTATAACCATAAGATTGGTGAGTTGTTTTTCAAGATCATTTTGAACCTATCAAGCTCAGAGTGTTTCACTAGCTAGTAAACCTGGAGTAGACAGTCTCTCAGGCCTTCTAAGTGGGTTACACATCAACAAAAGCTGGAACTGTTGTTTCAGTTGTTCCATACCAAAGTAAGGTACCCTTTTCTAAGGTTTGTGTTTGAAACATTGATTTATAGCACCTGATAGCTCCTTCTGTTACGCCTCGTGTGTTTCTCGCCTTCATTTTTCTTCTCTTTGAACTCCCTCTACCTTGCTAGTAATAAAGTGGAAAGAGTATTATGAAGTGTGCTTGTATGTATATAACAGTTGTATTCCATTCCTTTCTTTTATCTAAGCACAGGTCCCCCAGCTTGCAATTGCCATCTTTGACTTGAACAATTCTGTTTTGTGGTTTGTTTTTTTTTTTTAATCTTTCCAGTTACCAATGCCAATACACAATATTGGCTTCAGGGAGCAGATGCATTCCAAAAAAGTATTTCCAGCTGCCATCCAAACATTGAAATGTGATTACTTTGCTTTTATTTAAAGTAACTTTTGTTTCCTGTGATGTTTTTATAGCTACATTTTTGAGCTTGTTGCCTTCTAATCCTGCATTAGGTAGCCCCAATCTTAAGAACATGATTCCAGAACTAGGCTGCTCTGAGGGCAATGTGCCAAATCCATAACTAGTGTTTGTGTTAATATGGTGTACATAAGAACTGTCTTCTCGGTGGATTTGATCACTGATTTGTGTAATTACAACCAGCATGATTGAAAAAAATCTGCATGTCTGTATCATGATGCTTATAATAAAACTAACACATTTTTTTTAGAGCAGGGTGATGTTAATCCCTTAAATTTTCTTAAAGGGAGTCCTCATTATACAAACATCTTAATTTCTGAAGGTGTTGGAATGTTTTAAAAAGAAAATAAGAACCTAGGTGCAGCTACGAATATAGCAATGTAGGCTTCACATCACACTGCATGGTAGGTCTCTTGTTTCTGTGACCCAAGTACTGTAATTGTTCAGCTTTACCCATTTTACCCTCCATAATCTTTTTGTTATCAAAGTACTCCTGTGACAGAGACAGAGCTAGCTCAGCAAGAGGCTTTGCCTAGGCACTCTTGCTCAACCTGTCAAGCACATGGGCTAGTTGGACACTGCCCTCACCCATGCCCCATTTCTGTAGTAATAGAAACTCACAACCACCCTGGCACAAATTGAAAGCCTCCTTACGCTTTCATGTGTGGATCAACTTGTCTAGCCATGGTAAAAGGTTGTTTTCAAGTATGTTCAAAATTAATGCATGATTAGTGGAGATGATTTTAAAGATCTCTTTTTGTAATCAGCTGTTACAGTTAATCACCCAGAAGTTCAACACTGTTTATATAAAAAGAGAAATTGCCTGTGTTTGCATGCATACTTTAGGACTACTACATTTTTTTTCTTTATTTTAGCCTTCTTGCAAGTATCAGGAAAAAGAAAAGCTTCACATGCTGACTTGACTCCTCAAAGTGTGAATATTTATATACTTTAAAAACAATTCCATGAAGTCATTGAAGAAATGTCTGAACCTAGTGTATTTGCATCTATGCATACGGACTGCTAAATAAATTATGCTGGGTCTAAAACCTCGCTGCTAAATTGCAGATGTCTTTTACAAAAGTATACATATGGCTTTCTGAGAGCTTTGAACTGTTTTCTCATGCTTTGCTCATCAGAAAGATCATATGGAGAACTTCATGGTGAGGTTTTTTCAGTCTTGTTTGCAAAGCATGCTTGATCTGTGTGATAAATATTGAGTTCTCATTAGTCCTAGGACTGAAATGAGTTTGTTGCATATGGAATATGGGAATAAGATACACAGAGGATGTTTATATTTAACAAAATTAATAGTATAAAGCAAGTGCAGAAGAACTTATAAGCCTAAGCAGCTTGGCAGGCCAATAGCCAACAAATGTTGTAGAGTACTGCCAAACATGTAAAAAACAGACCAGGCTCTCATCTGTACTGAAGTACTGGGAAAAGTATGTAACTTCCAGCCTGGTAAGGATATTGTTACTCAGGATACAGCTTGGTTCTATTCTCTTGGCAGCATACTGTATGTTTGGATTTCAGCAGGTATGTACTAGGAGATGCTACTAATAGTCAGGAGATAAGTAAGCTGCCTAAAAAGGCAATTGGTTGTTATGGCAGCTCTTCTCTGCAGCCAGAGTATGGGTCCTCTTTTGCAGAGCATTGGCTTCCAGTTAGGAAACTGGGGAAGGGACCCGTGTACTAGGTTGAGGCAGGAGAGAATATCCACAGTGTTAGAAAGCCATACATGCTGCTTTGTGTTCAAACATGAGCTGCCAAAATGCTGTGGAAGCACTCTCAGTGAAGGATGCTGCCACATAGGTTAGTGAGCTGAATGGTTGATTTAGCTGTTTGTGAATCCAGTAAACACCAATCTTTACCCCCGACCTTTCACACAGACAATCTGCTTGGACAGATTTTTGCAGAGGAGATTTCAGATTGTGTGAAGTTGTAGTTCAGTGGTCCAGGCTAATAGCCCATTTCTTTCTCATATATGGATTTTAGAGTTATATAAAACTGTTGATTTCATGCAAGAACAGCTCTTGAGTTTTAGAGTAGCTGTTAATGTATTGAATTTAAGCAATGCAGGTATTCGATTGAACTGAAGTGACCACAGTGACAAGCAGGCATCTGCTTCACTGCTGCAGACGTACTGCTTTTCAGCTTTCTCTGCAGAATCTCCCCTGATACTCAGTGCTCTGTCTGGTTCTGAATCTGCCACTTCTTAGACTGTAAATTTGATAGGTTAGTTTTTTAATGCCTGCTGTCTGTCTTTTATTGTATCATAGCTGTTTAGAAACCTTTTTAGCATATAAGTTGATATCTTACTAGCCTGGAACTGGTGCTGTGAAGAGGTACTGATAGGATGAGGACTCTCTGGTGTAGCATTGCAAAGGTATACTTCATAGCCTTATTTTAGGAGTTGAGGTGATACTAGGCTCCTGTTCATTTAAGTTTTTTTGTTTCTTTTTTTTAAACTCTGATGTATAGGTCAGTGTTCAGCATTTAAATACCAACTCTGAACCACTCAAAACTGATTCAAGGGTATGTGTGTTTGGTTTTGGGTCTCTTTCCAGCTTCCCATAGTCTCTTGGAGGAGACTAATGCTTTGAAAGAACAAGTCTTGTGAAAATCAGCAGGTATATCTTGAATTATGCAACATTATTTCCACAGGCAGAGTCATCATCTTTGTGCAGTTCTGTGCACTTTTATTCCTGCTTTGTTGTGTACCGAATCAGCCAATATTTAATGTGATTGTGAGAAGAGACTAGACTTGTTTTAAAAAGGAAGCTGCCGGCATGTCTTCCTACTGAAGTGCAGTAAAAGGGACTTAAAAAACAGTATGTAAGCAACTCTCTTTATGCACACAAGCGAAGGTGGGAGATAGACATTTCCAGACAGACAGTTGCAGTAGTGTTCTATCAAGTGTAGGACTCTGAATATGAGTGACTTAAATCTTGCATCCCTATGACACGTAAACCTGATAAAACAATAAAATATGTCTGTATCCCATCTGTAAAGCGCTTGAGCTATTTTCCTTGTGCTATTGCTTTGTTGTGCTGCCACAGCATGATTAGGGATGTAGAAATGGTTTGAAAACGTTTGTGGATTTATAGGATTTCTTGCCTTTAAGTGAGCTTCCCAAGTCAGTACAGACCAGTACAATGACTGTTAGAGTGCAGAGTTGCCTACAGGGGTGGTGAAAGAGGAGCTCCTTAATATGTGCTGCTACCCTCAAAAACAGACCATAAAGCTGCAGCTTCTGTTGTGCCACAGGCTCGAGCCATGAAGTGGTTTGGTCACCAATAAATCATTCAGTACTTTGAGTTCCAGTCATAAGTGTTGCTCTTTCTACCTAGTATAATACTAGTTTGGTGATCCTGAAGGAGTTTGGAAGATCATCTATTTAAGCTTGGGTGTGAGTGATGTTTAGGCACCATTTCTTGTGATTCATGTAGTTCAGATCTTTTACCCTATTCCTCACTTTCCAGTTTTTGGGAATGGAAAGTCTGTGCCCTTCACAAAGAAAACGTCCTGCTCCTCACTTAATAGAACAATTATAGGAAAATATAAATCAGTTATGTCCTGGGGAAGCACAATATTTCTTTCTAACACTTTATTTTGAAGACAGCAGAACAACTGGGCTTCTGATTTCTTAATACCAATCCTACATCTTCCAAAAAAAACCCTGCATGAGCTGCAAAGTTCCACCACCACCACCCCCAGCCAGAGCCTCTTTGCCCGCCTTTACTTGTGTACTCTATCGGTTTCACAGTTCATATACTTGTGGCTTTTTTTTTAAACCTCCCCCTGCACTCTGGTGGGAAACATGTCTGCTGTTTCCTTTCAAACACACAAGGCTTGATTCTCCTCTCACAATGGCATAAATTGTGAAGAACTCCACTTGAAATCAATGGAAGTAAAGACATGTGAAATGGGGTGAGAGAAGAGCCCAGCCTCTGGTTTCTATTTTTAAGTGAGTCTGGTTAACCTAAAATTGTTCAATGTGCCACTGTGACTTCAGTTTGTAGATATCAGTTGCTGTGCTCATTTCTTTTCATACATCTTTCATTTTCATATACAATACATTACAGCTAGTAACCCTAATTGTGATGCACATTTCATTGATTTAATACCTTAGTACTCCTACATCAGTTTGGTAGTTAACAACCAATATGCATGGTAAAGTACTTACTTTACTAGTGTAGGATCCTACAAAAAAGTCTGGGTTGTAGCTGTATTCCTCTGCAAGTTCCCAAAGGAAAGAGGGCTGGATTTACTCCATAAAACTTCCTTTGCGTTGTTGGGGGTGTTTGTGTTTTGGTTGGGGTTTTGGGATATTTTTTGTTTGTTTTGTTTTGTTTGTTCTGGAGTAGTTCTGATTTGTGAAACTTCTTCCTTGTTATGCAGGTTTAAGTTACTAATTCTACATAAAACTTGCTTGGTTATTGTGGTTATTGTTGATTTTCCTGTGCTTGTAAAGTGTCCAGCTCCATTCTTATGTTTTGTACATATACAAGAGCTTACTTTAACTTCAAATTTTCTCTGAACAACTTGGCATTAAACCTGGAATATCCACATACAATTTCTGCCATTGCGTGAGTTTTGGTGGTTGCCTGCATTTGTTTATTTTTTGGCAATGGATTATGGTCCTTAATTACCATCAGTAGTCAAATAACTGAATGAGATTATACAGCAGTGCTGTAAAAACTGTTCATGCTAGCTATGATCTGTAGATGTGTAGATGTCTTTTGAAAACAGTCACCTCATTCATTAACCAGTGCAACAGACTCCAGCTTTCCCAGTACTTAGGTTTTTTTTAATTAATGCAGCATTCTCTGCCTAACTGAAACGTTGCTTTGACTGCCTCTTTTTATAGTTTTAAAAAATAACATGAAATAGCTGACTCTTGTAATGTATTCTAACTTGGAGTAGATCTGTTGGCTTATTTGAATTTTTTTTCTGCTTGAGCAGCAAATCACAGGTGTCCACAAGGGAGGCTCTAAAATTTGAAGAATGTGACAGGCTTAGTTTATCACTTCAGTTTTATCTCTGACTTGATTATGATGAGAGTAAAAACCCTGTGATGTTTAGCCTCTTGTGCTGTTCAGTCCATGGGGTTTTTTTTCCCTTTAATCCCCCACCTTCCCAGAAAGTCAAGAGGTTGCTTAGCTAGTACGTGGTGGCCTTTTGTATCAATAGAAGTATTGGGGACAGAAGTTGCCACAGAAGCTTCTGGTAGTCCACAGTGTTGTAGTGTTCCAGACTTCCATCTTCCCAGGCACAGAGGCAATGGCACAACAAGGCTTGTGACCTCTTGATCACAGCTATTAATGTCAATAGCAAGTTCTTTCTTGTCCCTTCTAGGTTTTGCGTTACTTACCATGGAGGGGAAAAAAAAACCATTTGAGATAGTTGATTTATCACAGCGAATTGATTGTAGCTTTAACTGTGGCTCTCTTATGATGGAGACTAAACCACGGTGTGGTGTTCACTACTGTTGTGACCTGCTACAATTGCGTGCAGTAGTGCTTGCCTGTAGCTGATGTGAGGAGTGGTGAGGGCAGAGAAGGACGTGTGATAGGGATGCATATGCTTGTCAGTCAAGTTCTTCTCAACTGGAAGCTGGATGCTTCTCAGCTTTGCTCTGGTATAGCAGTCCTTGTGGAGAAGGGAACTGAGAGCCTACTGAATGCAGAACTGTGCCAGGGTCTTCTTGGTGGCAAGTTTTACTAATTTTTAATCTTGTGGCTTTGAAACTCATTCCATCATAACATTTTTGGAGTATTTTGAAGCCCTCTGGAGTTGTTACTGTGGAGGCTGCAATGTGTGTCTTGAACAGGAACTACTTCTGGTAGCATTTTCCAAGTATAACATCTGTTGTGCAAAAGTAATCTTTGGCTTGAGAGAAACAAAAGTGTACTGAGGCTACAGTATATCTGAGGAAAATTAGTCTCTGCTGTAAACTGTTTCAAAAAAGACTGACATCTTTGCCAAGCAATGTGAAGCACCTTATCAGTTTCATGGACAAAGCGGTTTTTGCTGAAAAAGATATGGGAATAGAAAAGCCTGCTTCTGGCTTTTTATTAGTTGTGGTTGACATCTAGTCAAAGACAATATCGTGTAATAAAGTTGGTGACTAATGTCTCTGAAGACCCTGAAGTAACTTTTTGCCTGTTCTGAAACTACTGATGACATAAGACATGACCTCAGGAAATGGTGATGTACTTGGAGGTCCAGAGCTTGAACTTGTTTATAGATAAGATAGTTTTGGGGAGCTGTCACCACAAAATACAGAACTGATGGTGCATTACTTCTGTGGGACACAAACCTGTCCTGGAAGTAGCAGCAGACTGCCATAGAGGGCATAGTGTACCTGCCTGAGAAGAGGTAGGTGGATCTCAAGTCAGTGCTGTGCTGGCTATCTGCAGGAGAAATGATTGTAAGTAGACTCCTTGAAACTGCGCAGATTAAAAACAGGCAGAATTAATGACAGTCCTGGACACTTTCACTTAAATATTGAAATATGGAGCTTGAGCTCTAACCACATATCTGAAAGATACCCGGGCTTGGTGTGATACAGCGTGCCTGGGCTCTCTGGCAGTTGGTGCCTGCAGAGAAGGGCTTGAGGCACAGGGTGTTGCAGTGGGGAGGGCCCTAGCAGCCAGATCTCATAAGGCAAACGACATGCACAGACGCCAAGATGGCAGAAGATATACTAGTTGACTCCTTGGGTATGTAAAACTTTTAACTTGGGCTGTTAGGGCTCTGGCCTCTTAATTTCGTGTGGGGGTTTCACACGAAAACGCCATGCGCACTGATCTTCTCATCTGGGAGAGGGGCGATGGACTTGCAGCCACGAAGGTGGTGTGACTTGTGACGACGGTTTAAACTGAACGAAAGGTCGATGAAGGACAGAGCTTGTTTCCCCGGTCACCTCAGCCTGAGTCCGGCCTAGGCAGCAGGGGCGGTTCGCTCCGCTTCACTGTGCTCGGGGCACCGGCGATAGAACGAGCAGCTGCGGGAGCCGTGTACGGGTCTTCGCCGCCGCTAGGTGGCGCCCGTGGGCTAGCGGCGAGACCCGAGTCGGGCGCCGGGGGCAGCCGGAGCGCCGCAGGGCCCTGGGCCAGGCTGGCCAGACGCTGCAGAAAGTTGCTCAAAGCTGCCCCCGCGGCTTTGCGGGAGAAGACGGTAGAGGCAGTACTGGGTGCCAGGAAACGAAGACTTTGCTTGTTTCAAGTGTACTTTGTGGCACAGGAAAAGCTTCTGCCTGACTATATTCCAAGGCTTGTTTGCAGTGACACGGAGAGCAAAATTTAAAGTGTGCTTTTTCATTTCTCTCACATTGTTATAATTCTACTTGAAATGAGTGGAATAAATAGATTTGAAGGACAGATGGCACCCTGCCAATGTAAAAAAAGGACTTGCTATTTTTTCCTGTTCCTTTTGCTTGCTCTTGTCCCCGTGTTAATTTGGCACCATCCAAAATTGTGCTAAAACCCAGAGGAAAATAGAACAAACTTGAAGGTCCCAGCCCATATGCTCAGAGCTATCTTTAGATGTACATCTTTTAGGAGTGATATCTTACTTTGTTTTCTGACGGTGTAAAATGTAACAGAAAACCTGACTTTGTAGGTAAAACTGGAGAATGAAGTGAAATGAAGCCCTTGACCTCGGGTTGCCCTGAGCTGACAGGAGTGGTACAGCAGAAGGCAAGCTGTGACACTCCATGCCTGGAGAGTGAGGTGTTACTCCCTAGGTTTTTGTTCACAGAAAACCCTCTGGCAGGATGAGGACTTGTATCGCCTGTTGTTCCATAGGCAGCTCCGTGAGTATGTAAGTGGTCTGAGTGCGTAGATGGAGTCAGAAGAGCCACTCCACAAACACAGGAGACAACAGAAGAAAACCAGCCACTTTGATGTCTTTCTCTAGACCCCTGGTAAGCTGCCCAAACTAGTCTAACCGGGCCCAGAGACAGCAGAGGGAGTAAGAAATTGGCCTTGCTGATTAGCCAAAGGAGTGCTGCTTTATCACCCTCATTCCTATGGAGCTTTTGCACTGAAGTGAGCCTGTGTTGAAGGTATTGGAGTGAGACAGATGTACGTGAGACTATGGGTGAAATATGTTTTGTTGATAATTGTGAGGAGGCCATTTGGGGTCAGTAACTGTTGGTCTTCCTTTAGAAGGAAGGATGGTCAGTTACTAAACTCAGGCCCCTGGAGTAATTCTGCTTGGGATGCAAGCTGCAGCTGCCACAGATTTCCTCCAATGGCCTCAGGAGGTGAAAACACACCTAAAAAGTTCACTGAGACTTCAAGTGGGTTGTGCCTTTCATCAACAGTATCTGTCTCTCCCTGGATGCAGGATGGTTATCAAATAAGGGAGGGATGGCACTCACTTGGCAAAGAAGAAAGGGTGATAGTCTGTGGAGCCTGCAGCCAAAAGATTTGTGGATCAAAGCTGTTAAGTGCCGAATCCTGAGCTGCAGGAATGGTTGAACTCTTCCACCTGGATTAACTTTGTCTAACTGCACTCAGGAGTACTTAGGAATATTCAGAAAATCTTATTCAGAAAAGAAATACAGAGAAATTACTGGCACTGCAGAACTCTAGCGTCTGGCTGACTTGACCAAAAAATTGTGTGTATATTAAGGAAAAACCTAGGCTTTTTTTTTAATTTTAGGCATATGGATTGTGGGGTTTTTTCCCTAATTCTTGTATTATCCTATTAACAAAAGTTACTAGTTTTATAGGCTTTCTGATGGGACTGTGAAACAGAGGTGCAAATAATGAGGCCACCTGAGTGGCAGGTGTTGAAGATATTCTCAGACCAGGAGGCTTTTGGGTGTGGGGTGTTTTGTTGTTTTTTTTATTTTATCTTCTACAAATACTGGTTAGTGCTACACCAAACAAGACTTGTCTCCTTTTGTACCCTTCTTCCCACAAGAGAAAGAAAACATTCTTTTGGGGTGTTTTTTTGTTACTTGAATTCAATCTTGGGAAAGGAAACCCTCAGTGGTAAATAATTAGGTTAGGAGCTAGCAGGATGAACTTAAATGAAAGTGCCTCCTTTTAGTGATTCCTCTCTCTTCTTAATTATACAATGGACTCTCTCAACTGCTGCTTCCTGGTATTCATCCAAGTCTGAGTACCTGTAAACAATTAACATTCTCGAGAATGGCACACAAGTTCTTGATCAGTGTTTAACAGGGCATTTGTGTGTGGCAGCAGCTTTTTAACCTGCTGGAGGAATCCTGTCGTCCTCCTGCCTTTCTCTTCCATGTTCTTCCAGTTGTTTGTTGCTGATGTATTCGATTTATATGCAGACTCCAAATACAGCTATTTCCACATGATGCTACAATTTCCTCTGTTCCCAGAGAAGGTATGGTTTTAGAAAATTGTCAGGTTTTAATTATATGTCTTTTAATAGTCCCTGTCTAATGTTGTCCACATGTGCTTTTCAATTTGTTGCAGGAATAAGCTGCTGATGGAAACATGCTGTTCCACTCTCTCCTATTGGGGAAAAAAAAATTAATTTCTGGCTACCTTGTAAAGTTTCTTGTATTTCTGTTCTGGGTTTGACCAGAATATGTTTCTAGTTGTCTCTTGACTGGACAAAAAGCACAATATAAGGATGCAGAAGCAAGATCTACTATGAAATGTACATTACCTATTAGAAAATTACATTACCATTGAGTGGCAGCGAGTTAGATCTGTGGTGCTAAGCATCTTATAAGGTGTTAAAATGCATTGAAACTCAGTGTGTAATGTGAGACTCTCAAAAGTATGCATGTGGGACTACTGGTGTAGAATATGTACAAATGAGCACAGTGTAGGAAGTACTTAGTAGCCAGCAGCAAAGGTTGAGTAAAAAAAAAACCTTACCATGCTCTGCTGAAAAGTAACGATGGTTGACTTCTATAACTTTCTAGAAAGTGGGAGGTCTCTAAAATGACAGCCTTCTGAGCTAAAAATTGCTCAACCCTGGTGCTAACTTTATTATGCAATCCCGAGGCATCAAAATTACCACATGGAAATGCTCAGTGCTGCAATACTGCTTTTGAAAAGGAAACCAAGCTCCAAATTTTTGAATAGCATTCCATTAGTGTCCAGTTATCACACAGTATCACAGTATAAGCAAGGTTGGAAGAGACCTCAAAGATCATCAAGTCCAACCCATTACCACAGACCTCGAGACTNCAGCCTGTAGCTCTGCATGGGGTTGTTGTGGCCAAAGTGCAGCACCTGGCACTTGGATTTGTTGAAAGCCATCCCATTGGGCTCTGCCCATCTGTCCAGGCGCTCGAGGTCCTGCTGCAGAGCCCTTCTGCCCTCCAACCGACTATCATCAGATGATGCACAGCTTCAAGTTTATATGAATAAGTTTTATAAAAAGAAGCTCTTTTAAATGTGAGGAAGCAATAAAACCAGCATAATTGCATCTGAGATGCCACTTGCCTGAACATCTACAGCAATAGGAGTACTTCAGGATTCAGTATCTAATGAACTGTGTCATGCCAGTGATCATCCTAATTTGGAGCACCCAGCTCAAGAGACTGACTTTGAGAATACAAGTTGTCCGTAATTTACAGGAAAAGAGTGAAGAGCAAATAGCTAGAAGTAATTTTTCCTCAGTAATCAGTGACAAATAGAGATCTTCAGAATATGGAAGGAATGGGACTGGCCTTTAGATAGAGGTGGGTTGTTTTTTTTCTTAAAGCAGCTATGGTTTCTCAATAAATAAACCTTGCATTTAAAAGTACAGATGCTTTCATTTGGAACTGAAAATATGCCTTACTGCAAATACTAACTGAATGTTTTGTCTGACCATCTCTTACTAATTACAAAGCTAGAAATAGATTGGATTGATAAGTCATAACCCTGAAGCTGCTTCCTATACAAAATCTTTAGTGTTTTTAAAATTCTTTTCTTATGTTCTAATTGTGTCTGGCAGCATGACACATGCCCTCACAGGATGACAGACTATGGTCATATGGGATTTTTGGGTTTGTACCCTGACATGTAAAGAGGTGTACAGGAACTCAAAAAATTGATCATACAGGCAAGAGTCTGCAGTTGTGATTCCACAGCTCAGTGTTTGTGCTGTGATCAGAGTAAGATAAGATTGGCAGATTTGTTAGCTGAAGGAAAGCCTAGTCACATAAATACAACTACTCTCATCTCCTCAAAAAGTCTCTTTAAAAGGAAGGCAGCTCTTCATCTCTAGCTTACACTAAATGTCAAAGGTGTTTCTTGAAATAAGAAGAAAAAAAACCAACACATTGAAAAACAAGGACAGGGTCTCTTTTCTTCTTCTGGAAGCTTAATTAAGTTCACTGGAGTGCTGACATTGTGAATGACTACTGCTGATTGTTGTCTCCATGCAAGCACCTCTTTGCTTCACAAAACCATTTAAAAATTGAAATCTAAAATATTCCATATGTCTTGCTGTAATATGTGTAGCTGTGATGCCACTGTCTGTCTTTAACAGACCTGAATTCATTTGATAGGTCTGGTTTCTGAGTTTCTTCTGTGAAGTCACTATACAGTTCATCAGGGCTGCATCAGGACAATGCCTCACAAAAGTGTGTAGTACCACTGGGGAACCTAGCTCATCAAACAAAATGAAGATCTAAAGCACTGAAAAAGGCCACCTTCTATAGCGTGTCCAGCTTGGAAATTAACTCTCCTAAACTGACACTTCTTGAAGGCAACTCTTGGGCAAATTAACCTTATATAAAAATAATTAGACTTAAAAATTTCGGACTACTATTGACAATGTTTTTGGAAGCTTATCCTTTAAGATCAGATCCATCTTTAATCAAACATCTGTACCTGAACAAAGGCAAATAAATGTTGCTTTGAAAAAAAATCTAATCTGTAAATTGATAGAAACACTTAAGTTGTTCATCAGACTTACTTTTAGCTTGTTTTATAAAATGCTACTGCACTGTTGCTATGGGAGACTTTAAAGAGCTGGGATAATTTCATCTGGCAAGTATCAGTTACTTCTACAGCTTTACACAAGATTGTCTTTATTGCACCAAAACACTACTTTTCCATCTTTAATGGACACTTAAAAGAATGTGTTTGAGTTTCTTTGCAGTTTTTTTTTTTCCAGTCCTTTTTATCAGCAGTCTCAGGAGGACATTTAGAAAGTTAAACTTTAGATGGAAATGAGACTAGTTATGTAATAAAGTAATGTACAGGTTCTTTCCTGCCATGGGTTAACTTGGGCTAGACTTGGTTCTGTTTTTCTCCTTCTCAAGAATGACTTGGTCCTTGATGATTTTACAGCAGAGAAACTACTCATGGGAACAAAGTAAAGATGCAAGAGGTAAAGATACAAAAAAAGACTCTGGAGAGACAGAATAGACAGACTTTATCTACTTTTCAAACAGTTCCTCCTTTCATTTGCATATAGAGACAAGCTTATATTGACCCAATACAACTGGTAATGAAACAGCAGTGTAACTCTGACCTGAGTGGGAGTTGTACACTTCAAAGGATAGCCTGGGTGTTAAACTCATCAGGAAACAAAGTTAATTGTATGAGCGGTGCTCCTGTATCTGTACCACCTATGGCTTGCTTAAAAAGCAAATACAATGAACATCGTGATCCAAATTTACAAACTCATTTTAATAGAGGACAATAGTTCTGTAGCACTTCAAGTGTGTTCTTACTAAAGTGAAGCAGTCACCCTGCTGAATGGGGGAGTTTGATCACAATTGTAAAACATGAGTCTTCACACCCACAAATCATTGGAAAACTGAATTTTAGACTCTTAGACTTATTTTATCATTTGCATTACTCAATGTCAGATCAAACCCAGCACAAATCCTGGCATTATTACTCATTGTCTTCCCCATGGGTGGAAGTGCAGGTGTTTTCATATAATCATTCTGGTTGTGACCTACTTCAAAAGGTCTCATTGATCTAACTTTTCAAAGCAGGGTTAACTGAATTTGGACCACCCTATATTAATGCAGTTTTTGGATTTCTGCAGCATGCAGTAGGTCTTTTCACAGAATCACAGAATTATTGAGGCTGGAATAGACCTCTGAGATCATCGCGTCCTGTCTGTGACTTGGCACCACCACACTAAGTGCCACATCCAGTCTTTCTTTAAACATCTACAGGGATGGTGATTCTACCACCTGCCTGGGCAAACCATTCCAGTTTCTAATTACACTTTCTGTCAGGAAGTGCTTCCTAACGTCCAACCTAAACCTCCCCTGGTGCATTTTCAGGTCACCCCCTCTCATCTTGTCACAAGTTGCCTGGGAAAAGGGCCTGACCCTCTCCTTACGACAGCTTTCCTTCAGGTAGTTAGTGTGTGATAGGGTTCCCCCTCGAATCTCCTCCACACTAAACAACCCCAGCTCACTCAGCCTTTGCTTATCAGACTTTCCCTCCAGTCTTCTCTGGGCCAGCTCCAGCACCTCAATATCCCTCTTGAAGTGAGTGGCCCAGAACTGGACACAGTACTCAAGGTGAGGCCTCTCCAGGGCCGAGTATAGGGGCAGAATTACATCCCTAGTCCTGCTGGCCACACTCCCTGATACAAGCCAAGATACCATTGGCCTTCCATGCCACCTTTTACCCTGTTAGTAAATAAGCTAGATTTTTACTAGTTACATCTTCATAACTCACAATGCCTTGAGTAATACTAATCCTGTGTTCCCACTGGAAGAATAGGGATAATAGAAAAATCCCGAACTTTCCTTCCCTTGTATGTATAGTTTTTCTTTGAGGGTGCGCTTACCGCATTGTGATCTGTTACGAAGAGTATGTTGACCCGTTTGTGTGACTTTCTTCATTCACAGATGCCAGTTTGATGAAGCCGCTGGCCGCATGGTTGTGTGGTGTAACCATATCTTCTGGTGCTCTGAGGAGGTGATTTGTATTCAGTTAGATTCTAAGTTGGTTTTCTTTTCCTGGATGTTAATTTAGAAGCCACATTTATGAAACACAGGCTTAATGTTGTTATTTAGAGATGAATGATACGTGATGGACAATGAGCTTTGTCATGGTAAGGCAAGTTGGTCACTATGTGAGCCAGCAGGCCCTACTCATATTCACAGCCTATGCATAGTCAGGGATTTGTTCTCAATGTTTACAGGATCAGGAAAGTCTTTGGAAACAGCTGCATATGACTGCAAGTTTAGAGTACTTCGAGAGGAAAATATAAATAAAGCAGTAAAGATTGAAATCTCCTAAATCTGCATGGTACGATAGAAGGTTGAGAAACTGGTCGTTCTAAACGAATACAAATCCTGCATCTCACCCTGAACCTCTGGGTTTGTTTTCCTTTTATATGCAGCACATCCGCATAAGCTGTCTTGCAAGCAGCTGAAGCTGTGCGTTTGTACTCTTTCAGGCAAAATTTTTACAAGTGTTTTTCCAGGTAATTTGACAGTAAAGGGAAAGTTTACTGTGTCATGGCTATGTTTTAAAGAACAACAACAGCTCTGAAATTTCAGATGCCCAAATATATCTAGACCAATGTGGTGGAAATTGAATTTGGGTGGGGGTTATCACAGAAGCTGTCCTTTGGTATCTGTGGCTTTTCTGTGCATCTGAGGATAGTTACAGAACTGTCAAAGGTATCTGAGTGTAACAAACCAATAGCTAGGCAGTGCTGGTGGCACCGGTAGTTAAGTTGGTGATAGCAGGGGAAATGTATTTCTGAGGAATTTCACCATTCTGCACCACTGCTCAAATCCAAGCTCCAAAGAAAATGCATTCTTTTTTTTTTCTGTTATCATCTAGCATGTGAGTCTATTACTGTTCAGACAGTTTACATTGTTTCAGACAAGTAATTCACTTTGTAAATCCTTTCTGAAGTTGCTAATCAGTGCTTAATTCTGCTTGTGTAAGACAAGTGTTCATATACTTTGGCCACAGAAGTTCATGCGTTACATTTTAAAACTCTTGTACTCTTTATTAATGCAAATAGCTAATTCCTATCTACAGTGAATTTGTCTTTGTGTCGTCTTCCTCCCCAAGCCCATATGAAAATGCAGAAGAAGAGAAAGAATCAAGGTATCTCTCTGGAGTATGGAAGTGGAATCTCTGGGCGTAGATACAATGATAATGGAGAAGTGCTCATAGAGGGCCTAGTTCCATTGGCTTGGAGCACTATTTAGATAAGTGCAGCTGTGATCCGTCTTTCCCCTCAGTGGCATTATAGCTTGTCTGACCTCATAGTGAACTGGTTTAAAGAATCAAATCAACAGGAAATTTCACTTTTTTTCTTTTTCTTTTGGCAGAGTTAGCCTTCTGCTTATTTAAATTCCCGCACAGTTCCACCGTGTGATCAGCTGAGTGCCAGCGCTGGCACAAGGAGGCTGTGTGTGGTCTGCACAGAGGAAGAAAAGCTGGTGGATGAAAAGCTGGACATAAGCTGGCAATGTGCACTCACAGACCAGAAGGCCAACTGTATGCTGGGCTGCTTTAAAAGGAGAATGGTCTACAGGCTGAGGGAGGTGGTTATATACTATTATATATTTACTCCTCTGCTTCAATCTGAAACCTCACCTAAAGCGCCTAGCTCTGGAATCCTTGGCACAGGAAAGACACGAACCTGTTGGAGCAGGTCCAGAGGAGGGCTGCAAAAACACACGAATGGAACACCTCTCCTATGAAGAGAGGGTGAGAGAGCTGGGATTGTTCATCCTGGAGAAGAGAAGGCTCTGGGGAGACCTTATTATGGCCTTTCAGTACTTAAAGGGAGCCTATCAGAAAGATGAGGACAGACTTTCTAGTGTAGACTGTTGTAACAAGAGAAAGGGCAATGATTTTTAAACTAAAAGAAGGTAGATTTAGACTAGATAGAAGGAAGTTGTGGTTGGGTTGATTTTAGGTAGATTTTGGTTGGGTGGTGTTTTTTGGGGTTTTTTTGGTTTTTTTTTTTTTTGTTATGATGAGCGGGGCAAAACACTGGAATATGTGGCCCAGAGAGGTGGTAGATGCCACATCCCTGGAAACATTTAAAGTCAAATTGGATAGGACTCTGAATGACCTGATCTAGTCTGTGTTCATTTCAAGGGGATTCAACTAAATGACCTTTAAAGGTCCCTACCTTACCTAAAAACATTCTCTGAAGAGTGCGGAATCGCTGCAGCATTCCAAACATAGCTGGTCTTAAATTGTGTCTTCAAAGTTCCCAGTTAACTCATTTCTTGTGTGTCTTGCTTTGTCTTGTTCTACAGATACACCCTACTGCTTTTTCAGCTTGACTGACTTTTGTGACTTTCCTAATAGTGAGATGTTGGCATTTGCTAAAATACTTGGGGATATTACTGCCTGTGATTACTCCCCAGATTATGAGAGGTTGGAACCTTCTGCCTGCATCAGTGTGGTTGTCAGCCCTGGCCTCTACCAAAATTTACTGACCTTCCCCAGCAGAGGGGATGGAATGCCACTTCAGGGGAAGTTTCAATTTAAACCATGGATAAAGATGAGTCTAAACCCAAATGCTAGGTAAAGAGTACGTGCCCTGGGGAGGGGGAAGAGGTAAAAAAAGGCATACCCTCAGATCTTTTTAGGTCTAGGATGAGGTAAGTAATTACTGAAGAAGTTTCCCACATGACAGACTTTTTCATAAATGTTTTTCCTGTAAATAAAATCTGAGAACTTTTGTTGCTAGTGCCTTTCTTCAGTGTGTGATAGGCAGATAGAATTATGTCCAATTTAAAAAGAAAAAGAATAACAGTGTTTTGTATGTAGTCAGTGGTTCTTAGTTTGCCATCTGATCTTCTGACTCTCTTTCTAGGTTACTATAACTCATTTTGGTGTGTGAGTGTTTGGTTGGTGGCTTTTTTTTTATTAAAGTGCTGGGAAAAGACTCCAGCACTTGAGTTTACATTTTCCAAAGGAAGAGAGTTTGTGTCTCATTTGTGTCATAATGATCTTTATGTGCATAAGGACAGTGGCAAAAGATTGAGGAATGCTAAAATTGCAGAAACTTTCTAGATCTTCACTGCTATAATTGGTCTCTCTTCAGTATTCTCGTGCTAAATGATTCTGTAAGTATCTCCACTGTGTTCTGTCATTACTTTGTTTGCTCAATCTGTACTGTGCCCATAAGTGCAGTCTTGAGCCTGGTGTTTATGAACCGCTTCCTGTATCAGATGTACAAAAGTAGAGAAACGAGAAGGCTTTTTAAAAAAAGTGCAATACATTCTTACTGTGTGTCCACTACTATGCCTTTAATGAGGCTTTCAGAGGTCCCACATCTAAGAGCTTGTGCACTGTGCCAAATCATGTTGCTTCTTCATTCAGCTCCAAGTGCTGGGGTTTGGTATTGACAGAGATGAGTTCCTCGAGGAAGGGAGGGGTTATAGAGTATTAAAGGTAATTGAGTGTTATTCAGAGGATGGTGCTCTGACATGAATTTGTATTTTTATAGATATCTATATAAAACATCTTGTTAGTAGTTCAGCTTTGTGATCTAATAAGTAAGTTATCAAAAAATTAGACAGTGATTTCAGTGTTTTTTTAATAATGTGAACATGACTACATTTAAAAAATATTAGTGTATTATTTTAGACAGCAAACTGCTTGATTGCAGTACATTATTGTGATTCCCAAAAACCAGTGATAACAAGCTTCATACGTTTTTAAAATAAACAGATTAAACTTGATTTAGGCAAGTTGCGGCTATGAAGTACTTGCCAAAAATTGTTACTTCATTATATCAGGCTCCTAGGGAAGGGAGATCCCAACTGCAGCTGTGTAATAAGTATAGGCCACACCAGGCTTTAGCAACAAAGCCAAGAATATAATAGGTGCAGAAATCAGTTCATTTGAGGTGATAACCAAAAGTGATGATAGGCTGGTATAGAAACTCTGTAATGTCAGCAATCTGTGGTGATCTTACTGTATTTTAAATTTTCCTCTGTACTTCTCTATATATAAATCTTAGGAAGAAAAAAGAAGCACCAGATTGATTCATGCAATTAAGAAATGCAAAACAAGCCATATATCTCCACATGGCCAGTTGAACTGTTACCTGTTCACTGCTAGTGTTACACTGTATGCAGATATCTGCATGTTTTAAAAAAGGGGATATACAAATACAGAGCAGGAAAGGGCTCGAAAACAAAGTTGTCAGATTCTCCAGCTGCAGTATAAAGCAGATTCTCATTCTAGTTACTGAGGCTTCTACAACTCTTGGCTAGTAATGCATTATTCTTGACTTTGAGCAGTTATTGTGCTAAAGTGTGGGTCCTGGCTGTCGAAGTCTTTCCCACTTTCTGCATGCAGGAGTGGTTGGAGCTCTGAGAGAACAGATTGTCTGGCTCTTTTTTCTTCTTTTTTAGCCAACCTTGTTTCCAATCTGGTCTGAATGCAATCAGTTATCTGTAGATAGCAAGGAGTGACTGGCTATGAATAATGTCTGTGTTACTTAAAAGTGACATCTGTGACTTGCCAGACTGCCTACGTGAAATGCTTCCAATGATCTAGCTGTTGCTCATGCACTCATGTAGGAGGGGATCGCGGCCTTAAAACAGGACCAGAGTGCTCCGCTTCACTTTGACCTTTTCTAGCCCAAGGT
The DNA here is from genome assembly GCA_013399055.1 of Ramphastos sulfuratus. NCBI lineage: Eukaryota > Metazoa > Chordata > Aves > Piciformes > Ramphastidae > Ramphastos > Ramphastos sulfuratus. Next base: position 165,922 of record WBNM01000028.1, on the reverse strand, counting down.
CTCCAAATGCTGGTATATGTAATCCATTTGGAAATGTTCCTCAGGCTCATACAGGGACACAAGCCACTCTTGTCGCTGATGACTGTACCTGCTTCTGCCATTGCATTGAATGGTGGTATGCACGAAGACCAAGGCTTTGGAAATACTGTGTTTTGACACATTCTTTAGAATGTTCTTTGCTGAAAGAACCCGTCAAGGTTAACTCATGCAGACTTGACAGAGAAAGCTGAGTTTTCACTTTAACAGTCAGAATCACAAATTTTTTGAAAATGGTAATGGACAGTAGTGCTGGCTGAAGGGTGTACTTTAAGAGATTTCTGAGCCTCATCTGTCTCTAAGAAAGAAATGGAAGGAGAGTTGCTCAGCGGTAGTTAAAACTAGGATCTAAAAGCTTCTAGTCCCTCTGAGGTGAGGGCACCAAACCAACCAACCAAAAAAAAAAAAAAAACCCACAAAACAAAACCACAAAAAAATCTGATTTAAAGCAGCAGTTGCTTTCTGCCTGCATGTGCAATCTGTAGAATATACTTACAACTACCATGGCAAGTTCTTTATTCCACTATATTTTGTGATGTTTCTAGGCTTCGGCTTAATGATTATGGCATCTTTCCCTTCATGCCCATAGTGTTTGTAGTGTTTATGTTTACTGGAGGGGTCAGTGTTTGCAACCGTTCAGAAGAGATGGAAATGCATTTTTTTTAGGAGGGAGGCAAACTAACAAAGACAGTTAATTGAAGAAAATCCACTTCTTATCTGTAACCTCTCACATCTGTTAGCTGTCCTCAGTGTTGGTTTAACAAGGAATCTAGAGATGTGCTCTAGTACTGAAGATATCTTGTTTGCCATACCCATATCTTTCTTCCCAGAAGTAGAAAATTACTCTTGTATATGGGCTGTAGATAGGTTGTGCAAAGAAGTGGGTTTAGAAAGAGGTCTAAGAGTGACTTCTGTCTGATTATGGCTTTGAAACCTACTGAAGCAAAAGATTGAATGCTGAGGATACTATTATCTCCTTTTTTAAAGTAAAGCCACAACATGAGATCCTTAGAAACTTAAACAAGGTGAAATTCATCATGCTAACTTAATCATATAGCCTGAACAACTGGCCAAAACACAGCTATTACTTGGTTTTGACAATTGATGGAGTTGCAGGGTGGTATGCTTCATAGGAGTGGCTAGTTTTGTGTGCAGTTTGTCTCTGAATATTCTTCTGAGAATTCTGTAGTGACAAATTAACACAGCTTTACTGCCACGGCAGTATTTCTCAAGTCAGCAAAAGAAGTTTAGGGCTTGAGATTTTTACTCCAGAATTGTTGTCAACTTCTTTTTTATGCTCTCCAAAAATCTTGTAGCAAACTGGATAGATTGTTTTCTGGATGTACTTACTAATTGATTGATTTGAGGAGCTATAGTATGCAAATATGAAACCAACCCTTCAATCTGCACAAAGGATTTCTTTTGCAATGGAAATACCTTAATATCTGTACTTGTTCACAGCTGTGTATTTATACATTTTTCTTTTGCTATGTAGCCAGGAGATGGCTCTGTCTAGCCATTCCAAATGGACATGAGCATTTCTGAAGCTAGAGGTAATTGATATTCCTTGGGAGAAGTGTATTTAAAACTGGTATTTTTATGCATCTGTTTCATGAATTTCTGGATAGCTGTAGGAAAAGGCTTGAATGGGAAGGAATTCTGAGCAGAATTACAGCAAGAAAAACAGGCATGTGGATATGTTTGCCTGTAATTGGAGATCTGTTTGTGGAATGCCAAGATAAGGGCCTTGCAGTAAGCAGAACCTGGCTACAAAAGTCAGGTAGGAAATTACTGGGCTGTCAGGCCAATGGAAACAGCCTTTGGGCTGAAGCATATGCGGCTGCAAAGCATGTTGTTACACCTAGAAGCTATTTCCACTGATCCTAAAATAAAAATGGTATATGCTGAGTGGCTACAGACCGTTAAGCCACTGATGATACTTCAGTCTGTTACCTGCTGGGAAATGTGGACTAGTGATCAGCTCTTTGGTACTTGTGGTCCTCCCTCCATAAGACTGAGGGAGGAATAAGCACAGACTACTAAATTGAAGGGACAAGACAAATACTTGAAAAGATCCATCTGCAAAGAGCAGTTGTTAACCACTCTGTGTAATACGCAGCTAAAAGTGAGGAGAGCACGTTGAAAGTCTTACATGCTGCACAGTGAACAATGGACATGAAAGAAGTGTTAGGCATATGTTGTAGCTGAAAGAACAGATGCAACTTGACCATGAATTTTAGTTTTGAAGTGTGAATATCCATGTCAATGATCACAGTTCTTACACCATGATACTCTTGTGTCATCTAGATCTGCACAAGTGAAACCTTGCTGATTAGGTCAGGTGAAGTAAGAATTGGAGTATCTTGTTTACAGTCATAGCTTCTTAGGCCAAAGAAAACAGTAGTGTTTTTCTGATAGGAAGTAGGTTATTAACTGTTTTCTAAAATGAAATTAAAAGCCGTTAATTGGAGTAGTAGAAAACTTCTTGCTGTTCTTACGTTGTCTTCTCTCTTGCATTGTAGAAATTTGTTTTAATTTACAGCCACTTGCTAAGCAAACATTACTGAGAAAGGAAGAAACTGCAGTTTCCAGTCCATAAGGCTTTAAGTGAAGTCTTTGTTCAGATTCTTAAGTTTTATGACACATGATGTGTTTGAAAATGTTGTAAGATTGTCTTAAAATGGCCTCTTTTTCTTTTTTTTTTTTTAATATTCTGTAACATTTTCACCAGTGTTTAATGCTGAGAGATCAGTCTTCAACTTGTAGAGGAAAACCTGCACATTTAAACTCAGACGTATTTCTACTGAAAAGAGAAAAAGAAAACATAAACATTTAAAGTTTCAATAAATACAGCAGAGTGATGGGTAGCATCTGTTCTCTGGAGACCGGACTCCATTTAGGACTTCTGTAAGTCACTTATTTTCTGTTTTTCTTTCTTTGTGTGCTGCTTCCTTTATAGGCAAGATGATTTACATTTTCCTTGATACTGAGATACCTATATGATCTTGAGATAAGAATCCCAAATTATTTAACATTTCTGGGAAACCCTGGCTGGTAAATATTAGTAAGTAGCTTTTGAAAGGCTGGACTTCTCTTTTGAGGTTTTCAGTATGGTCAGCTCATTTTCAGTTGGGAAACATGTATTAGTTGTGCTTTTTCCCCAGGAATTTCATAGAACTAAGCAGATTTTGGGCACACAAGGCTGACTTGTTTGTATGCTTTGTTGTTTTTCTCCTCCCAGTGAGAGTTCATAGTTAAATAATCTTACACTTATTAAATCTGTGTGGCTGAATGGTCTACTATAAATGCTTTGCCATGTGACAAAGTGTGAAGATCTAATCAGCAGAGGGAGCTGCGTGGAAGACCAGTGTTTTCTTTTATTCTGTGGTCCAACTGTACAAACACATTCACTGAGAGAAATGGTACTTGATTTCCATCCCCCACCCCTGTCATCTTTAGTCCTGGTACTTTTTCTATCTCTGAAGTAGATTGGTTTAACAGCTGCCCCATGAGCAGCCGAGACATCCTCATTGCCACTCAGAGAAGAGTGGGACAGGCAGGTGGGGAAAGAACATCTATAATCATGTAAGGATAAGTTACTCTGAACTCCTGGTGCATCTAAGCACAAGAGGATCTAGAAAGCAAACTTAAGCTTATTGTGACTCTTTGATCTACTTCTGAGTCTTCTAACTCTATGAGAATTAATAAGCGTGGCTTCTAGTGCAGCACTGCAGTATAGAAGATTTGCATTAATAACCTCTTCACTTGAGATGCACAGCAGCTGGCTGTTGAACATGTAATTTTGCCAAAGTTAAAATAAGAGATTTAAGACAGAAGCTTTTTCTTGTAACTTGTGCTTGCATATAATTAGTAGGTTCAAACTTTTCTATCTGCATGATTGTTCTTTTACACTACATAAGTCTTCAAGAGGAGGTTTAATTACATAATTAAGGCTATAGTTATTATTTCCTGTGGAACATTTTAATTACAAATAGAATGTGAGGTGAAGTATCTGATGTTGAAGTGGAAGGTTTGCTCTGAGCTTTTGAAGCCATCTATGCTGGCGTAACTTAGTAAATGTTTCCCTGTGAAACCCTGAGGAGCGGAAACTCTTATTTGCATATATCCACCCATGGGAACAATTCCTCTAAAGGTAGCCTGCAGAAGACATTTCTGAAGTTGCTTTCAAGCCACCTTTGCTTCATACCTTGAAATAAGAGGCCTAAAAATGGTTGCAGTTAAGTGGCATGTGTTCTTTAAATAATTGTTTCTTGCCTTAGGTACAAAGGGTGTTGGATTATATGCCTAGGTCATGATGGACTAGTGGTCAGGTTCTCCACAGTATTTCTTTTTCAAGTTTTATCGAGATACGGGGCAGGAAATTAAATTTCTTCAAAACCTGTAACACTGAAGTATTAAAAGGTATTAATGGGTTCTTTAATGATTAAAAATAAATTCTCTTTTTCACACAATATTTTTCTTCATGATGAGAAGACATTAGAGTAAATGTATGTTTCTACTTTTCTCAAAGATCTGAGTTCTCAAGAGAGACTGATATTTCAGATCAGACACTAAAACCTGAAAGCAGTTTGGCTGAGCTGCTTTTCTGGTTCTTCAGAATTCAGACTTTTTATGTGGGAAGGTGCTCTCTTCTCCATCGCTCAACTCTCAAGAAAATCTAAGCCAAAACCTAACTTTTTCCAGCTGCGCTGTCAACAACAACAAAAACCATATAATCCTATGTTTATGACAGTGGCACAGGAACTACTGCTGGCACAAGAACTAATACTTGTACAATCATCTGAGCTTGCTGTTAAACAAGACCTGAAGCTTTAATATGAAAATTACTTGGGGAAAAAAAGCATACCTTACTCAGAAAATGACACTATAAATGTTGAGTCCACAGACTGCATTCATAAAATGGAGGAAGCTACGTTCTCCTTTTTAGAGTAAGGAAGGTGAAACAGATGGACCCAGGGGTTTGGCAGAAACAGGAAGTTTTATTGTTGGAAAGAATTAGAGTTTTGGAACTTGAATTTAGTGGCTTACACACACCCTTCTGACTATTTACTTAAGGTTTTTTAAACAAGGATGTGGTTTGAAATGCAAGATTTCTTGAGTGGGGGGTTTGGAGAGGTAGTCTTGCTCAACAATTTAATTCATATGTGCTTAATGCCACACACCGAAAATTCAGCACAGATAAAGCTCCAGTGATGAGCGCCAGAAATCTCTCTTGCCATGGAAAGGAATATCCAGGATTTGTTTGCCCTGGTGAAGTGAAATGTGGTCAAGGATACGTGCTTGCATTCAGGCTTTCCAGTGACTTAGAGCTGTGGTCGAAACAAAACAGATCTTCATGCCACTTGCCAGAAAGGGCAGGAGTCTGCACACTCAGGAAGTTTATTTTGGGGCTGGTAATGAGAAAGGTCAACCTTTTTCTCCTTTGTTGGTGAAACTTTATGAAATACAAGGTCTGTGGATGGTTCTTTGCCCAAGTGGAAGAGGATTTTCTTTTTCTTCAGTAGTCTCCAGCTGGGTTAGAGCTCTGGAGCACAGCAAATCAGGCAGCAGGAAGACTGTCACCTGGCTGCTAGGTTAGCATGTCAAGAACAGCAGCTGTGGCTTTACACAAACTGTAGGTACAGCTATTTAGGCCCTGCCCTTAGAATAAAATGAAGAAAAAAACCCAGCAATTTAAGGCTTGTTAAGCTTGGCAGGGATTTCAAGTTTAATTTATTTCAGGTCAAACACATCTTGTACCCACGCAAATAATTAAAGTTATCTGAAGCCTGTTTGCATGAATCACTCTGAAAACAAATTTTACCGAATACAAAATGAATTATTCCACCATAAAATAGATGGCAGTACTTAGAATAAACTACTTTGCATCTTTTAGCTGTCAGCTTACTTGTTTAAATTGCCTTATTACTTACTTGTCTCAGCCTGTCTACTGTTGTCCTTAAGTGCTCTGGAATCATCTTGTCTTCATGCAGTCTTGCCTGTATGTGTATGCATTTGTATACACACTTTAGTGCATACCTTGTGTGTATGTATAGTGAGAGCATGCAGCCAAGCATGTCTTCATTGTAGCTCCAAGTCTGTGGCCCAAGATCTTTCCCTTCTTGCGCTTCTGAGCCTTGTCCTGAGAAGAGTAACCTCTCAAACCATGGTGTACCACAGCTTGCTTTCTTGCTGCTTTGAAAGCTCTGCCTTTTAGGGGAGGGATGGTGGTTCTGCCCCAGTGGTGTCTTTACTTCTCCACTGCAAGAGCTGCCTCTGAAAGTGCAGATGCTGTAGCTGAGCCTATTTCAGCTGGCCCTCCCCCCTGCCCTGGGATCACCCAGCACTTCTGGAGCCTGTGGAACCAGGGTCCTCCAGACCAGCACAGAAGGGTATGGGGAGAAGAAGTAGGGGGACATGGTGGTGTTTCTCTGCCTCTTGTCCTCTGTACTCAAAAGGAAAGCACTTCAAGTAGGCAAAACAAAAAATCTTACTGCTTCAAGTATTAATTCTTTAATATGAAAGAAGACAGAAGAGAAAACCGTCTCGGGCTCCAATATGTGGTCAGATCTATCTTTCTAGTACTTCTTACTCCCTCTAAGTGGTTCCAGTTGATTTATCAGGCTTAATGGAAGTTATCTTCTGTTGCCTTTCTCTTCCATGTTCCTCACAGGAGTATCTCATGTTTTGGCCTGGGGCTACAGGCCTCCTTGAAGGTTTCCTCCCATTCCTGAGTCCCAACTTAATCTGCTGCATTGGTGTTGGCTTTTTCCCAACGCTGCCAGTGCTGACTGTGCTACTTATTTATCCCATTGGGCTTCATTAAAATAGAGCTTCAGTATAATTTTTAGACTATTTGGCACATCAGTGCTGTTTGCATCTAATGCACAGAGATTCAAGAAATTAGCTGAAAGCAGTGATTCTTTTTGAGTTTACTCTGATTTTTGTCAAGAACTGAAGTCCTATTTCAAATTTACCCTTAAACAGCACTCCTAACATTTTCTTTTTCCTTTGGTATCTTTTTTTCTTGCTCTTCCGTGAGCATCTATTTCCAGATCCAGACTGTTTGCATTAGCTCTTCTGTTCACCTGGATCCCCCCTTCTGGGTATTGCAGCTGCTTCTTAGGATGGAGGATGGGGAAGGAGGTTGGGTTGCTAAATCTCTTCCATCCTTTAGCTGGCAGGAAGAAGGTGATTCATCCTGTCAGCTTTGACTTGGAGCGTTTCTAGACCCCCAGATGTCTGTTCCCAGATTGACTGCACTTCTTTGGAAGCAGAGCTGTGAGGGAATGCAATAGAGATATCCAAGTTTAGCAGCACAAGAGCTATGGAAATGCAGCTATGTCGTTGATGGCCCAAGCTGAATATCCAGCTGCACTGCATCATGTGGATTTATGAGACCGAGTCTCCACTAGCTCATGAATTTCTGCTTCTGATCTGTTGCTTGTTGTAAGCACACGCATCTTCGCAGATGGATGTGCTCAGGGGTCTGGTCTGAGATGGTTGTAACTCTTTCTATCTTACTATTTCAAGTACTGTTTCTTGAGCTATGACAGGCAAGGAGCCCAACAGCCATATGGCGAAGGACATGCTGCCTAATGCCTTATTCTCTTTTCCGACTGCATTTGGAGTCATATCTAAGTTTTGAACACTCCAGACTTTTGGATGAACTAGCCTGGCCTTCCACTTTGAAGCACTCTTCCAGAAAACAAGTAGACAACTGTGAACTGTGAAGGAGGGTGTAAAACATCATGAAATCAACTCTGCAGCAAGACTTTTCTTAGGGTGCTTATAAGGTGAGACTAGACTTAGGGTGGTTATAAGGTGAGACTAGACTCCTCGATCATCGTTGATTTGGGTTCCTTAAGATAATGACAGTGAATCAGCTCTTCTAGGTCAGTAGTAATTACTTTAGAAATCAGGTCCCTCAGTTTCTGATAAACCTTTACTTACTTGTTTAGCCAATTTATAATGTGTTGATGAGTATTTGATACCATCTTGATGTCATGCCAGCTTTAAAAGAAAAGTGCTGGCTGGAGCAAGGTGTCATGGGGCTTGAAGTTTGGATTGCAACATGAGAGGCTTCCCGTTTCTGGTTGCTGCTTTGGTTTGAGGTGTTGGTCTTTCTCTGCTGGGCTGGCTGGGGGCTTGAGAGGTGGGTGGGGTTGTTTTGTTGCTGTCTTCTGCTGCTACTTCTGCTTTTGCTGTGCTCTTCTGCAAAACAGGCTCAGGTCATTTGTATGTTGTATTAGTTCCATTAAACTCAACCATGGGATTTTTTTTTTTTGTGTCACCTTCCCTCCCAATATGCATGGGGAGGACTTGCTTGTGAGAGTGGGCTGTGTTAAACTGGTACAATGCGAAATCTTGCTTTGTTCAGTTCCTGGCTCGTTTGTTTGTTACAGTAGAAATTTAGGTGTGAGATTTTTAATGAATACTTATTCCTGTATCTTCATCCAATAAAGAGATGTTTCAGGATAAGTTGAACATCTCAGTATCTTGTTACAGTGTTTTGTTTGGTTTTCCTCAAGTAAAGTTACAAACTGGAAAGCTGCATTGCAGTTAAAGCAGTGTTGTCAAGGAGAGCCATTTAGATATTAACTGATAAGATCTTAACTGAGCTTCCCACGGTAGAGCTGTTCCTGCTTATGAGTGCATTGGAAGAGTGATGTTAAATTAAGTGTTCTCTTTGAATCAAAAAATTGCATCTTAGCCTGCTACCTCATAGTTTTCTACTATAAAATTTGATGAAACCAGTGCACAATATCATGATGCTTAAATGTCCTGTAAATTACTAGTTTCCAACAGGTGTGTCCAATAAAGGTGGAATCTCATGGCTCTGGAGTACATTTAGTACTTAACCAAACTTGAGGTCTGAACACTAGCTGCTTTTTTCCTGTAAAGCCTGCTAAACATCATTAGATCTTTGAGGATTATGGATTATTTTTCAGTAACACTGGCTTAGAATTTCCTCTGAAGGGAGATATTAATATGTTGCATGTATCTGCTAATGGAGGGAAATGGATGGATGGTCCCTGGCAACCAGTGGAATAATAAACCGTTCCTTAGGTGCAGGTTTAGAGCATCCTCTGGCAGAGATTGTACTGGGGAGCTTAGGGAGTACAGCTGATGAGTCCAAGGTACTTGATATTGAAATGCTTTCCATTTCAAAGTGTATACACTTAATACGCTTACATGATCACAAAGACTTATCAGTACAAGGTGCCTCTGACACTCGAATGTTGAGGGCTAAAGAAATTGGGCAGCTATAGAAGAGGAACTGTTGGTGTACATGCTGGTTTTGTAAGCGTACCAGAAGTTATCTGGTAGATTTACTTACAGTTGCTTGCCCTTAAGCTTTGAGTGTCCATTCTGAATATATTTGACAGAAACAAGAACAAAGTTTTTGTTAAGGGTTGCTAGCATACATATTTAATACGTCTCCTACCTAATTCCTGCCATATTGCCGTCTTTATTCTTCTTCTCTGAAAATCAGATTCTTTCTGGAAAGATTGCTTCTAATGTTTACAGATAAAAGATCATCTAAGAGATCAGAGAACTGTGTGTTTTGCTGTAGTCCTGTGACTAATTGAAAGATAATGCAGTAGAAGGGAGGTGGGAGGGAGGACAAAAGAGGGGAAAAGAGACTAAGTGTGTGCAAGTCACAACTGCAAGCTGTACTTCATTGCTGCCGGGGGTGTGGAAGGAGAGGGTGTGTAAATGTAAGTTAGCTGAGATGGAATAAAGCCCTAAGACAATACTGTTTGTAACTTGTGTGTCATATCCACATCAGCCTGTCAGCAGAGGAGATTAGGGTTTTATTTGGCTTGGTCAATTTTTCAGACCTGCAATGTACCTTGTGTGCACACACCAGGGAATACAGGAATTGCAGCCTTTGCAGGATGGTGTGCTTGAGTGACACCCAAGCCCAAGTGAAAGTTTCCTTTTCTCTTCTGAAAGGACTTAGAGTAACTAGAAAAAGGTAATCCTTAAGACTGAATCTAGCCCCTATCTGACTTTAAAAATGCTTTCTAGAATTAAAACAATTTAATCATAGTCTGTGCTTTCCACAGATTTTTAGAGTAGATGACCTTTGGTTTGTGATGGGTCATATGTTTACTCCTATATGTAAACTGTGGCCTGTTGATCAGACAGGAAATGTTTTGGGTTGAAAAGCTTCCTGTCCTGTCCTCATTCATGTGAAAATGAAGCTTCTCGATGCTGCAGTCTTTTCTGGCACATCTTGTTACTGGTGTCCCAAGGGTTATGAGCCAACAGGTCGAGGAAACTGCACTGCAGATGTTCAAAAGAGGTTGCAGAGCTCTTTCCAAAGGATGCCGTTCCATCCAAGCAAATGATTGGTCTGAGAAAAAACAAGGCTGGGCCTCTGGGACATTGCTCTGATTAAATTATTGTGGGAGAGCTAAATGAGAAGGACTTTCGAAAGATGAATAGCAGCCAAACTTGCTCTCAGGGCAAGAGAGTTTTGCTTAAAACATCATTTGTGTGAGGAAAGGCCACAGATCAGATGCTGGGAAAAGTCTGAGGCTAGTCATCCAAGATAAGGATATGGGTACATGCATCCAGCACTGATGCAAACTGTCAGATGTTGGATGACTGCATGTGCACCTTAATATGTGTGAGCTATATCATTTGATCCTGTGGTAACTGGGGAATGACCAGTTGCTCCATGGTGACTGCGTTTAGTCTCCCCATCTTCATTGCCTATAGCAAACAAGCACCGTGTCCCTTTAATCAGCTGAGGGAGTATTGGCACTCCTGCCTATAGCAGCCAGCTTAGAATGTGTCCGGCCTGGTGTCAGACAAATAACTAATCAACAGGTATGCTCTGCCAAATGTCTACTCCTGCAAGTTCTCCACAGTAATACCTCTGTTCATGTGTTTTCTCCTGCGGGGAAAAGGGTTGCAAATTTGTGGGATATAGGCAAGTCCTGCTGACCCTGGCTCCCTGATACAAGTAAGTCAGTTGAACTTTATACTATAGTAGCCCTATTTGTCTCTTGATCAGGTACAGGCTTCTCTCTACCTAGGAAAATGTGGGGACCTTCTTCAGGAGCAGAGGCACGCGATGAATTTGCTGCATTTCACACGACTTTTATTACCTGTTTTTCATTTGCCCGGTGAAGACTATGACCTCTGCATGAAAAAGTCTGTTGGATAGTGAGGGCATAGAGAACTTAGCAAAAATCAAAGCATTTACAACATCTATATCTTTGAAGTGCCTATTTAATAGTGCTATTGTCATGCCAGTTGGAGGCAACGCTTCTCTTTGCAATTGAAAGGCTCAGCAGAGCTAGGTGATAAGCACTGGTGCCCTGCTGGGAAACTGACCCTTTGAACTGGGAAGAATCCCTCCAGATAAGCAAGTAATGGAATTTTTATCGGGTATTGCTTTTTATTGTAGCGTGTTTAGAGTTGTCCTTCTATGCAGTAAAAGTATTTTCTTTCTAGTTTAGTAGATGTGTGGGTACTGTAATATTCACACTTTAAAGATTCTGCTTCCAGACCTGAAAGGAGTAACCATGCCGTGCTTGCACACAACAGAAAGGAAGTAATGACAATATAACTTAAATAACAAATGTATGTTGATTTAAGAACCAAATTTACTGAGCATCCATCTCTCAAGGGAAAGGAGGGGAGTTGTGAGGATATTCTTAGCATCTTTGCAAGACAGATAGAAAGCTTTCCACTGTTACTTTCTCTATCCTTTTTTTTTTTTTAATAAATCAGGAAATGTTTAATTCTGTTTTCATTTCACTACAGAAATTAATGGTCTCTTCTATATTAAACCACGTATATGCATTTGTCTCTAAACATACAGCTTTTGCCTCAACAGTGTTTGCAATTAAAGCACTGTTAGATGCTAGGCTTCTTCTGTGCAGTCAAGAATCTGCTTTCATTTAAAGAAAGGATCCTGATTTTCAAGGCTTTTCTTTCTAAGCTATAAAACTGAACCATTAGATTTCTTGTGTCAAATCTCACTACCAAAAATGCAAAGAAAAGGAAGCTAAAATTCAGACTTGACCTGGTTTTGAGCCTTACTGTGTCCCTGTCCCAGACTATTGATATTTCCAATATAATCATTCCAAGTAACTGCAGCGTGGGTGCTGTGGAAAGGCTGTTGTTGTCTGGGGGAACAGTTGAGTTGGCTTCTCGTGTTCTGGGCGGGGATGTTGCATATTCACCCTGTGCAATCTGTTTGGCGAATCAGCCATCTCTGGCAGGCTACACATCCAATACAGATGGTTTGGTGTTAGAGACAATAACAAAGAAGATATGTCTCTATTAAAAATATTGATCCAAACAGATTCATCTCTTGGACAACCTTTAGAACCAAAGGAAACTGTAAGGAATGGGTTTCTGCAAAGCCATGTGGGAAGCTGCTGTTGCACTGGAAGAAGGGAGACATCGCTGAGTACAAATTAATCAATCAAGTTCAGGCTGACATTTTATTTGTGTCAGGTTTCCCCCTTGGTCTTGCTAAGATACTGCTGCAGTGGGAAACCTTTCTTTCCAAGTAGTTTTATCCTACTTACTTGCTCTTTAGAATGTGCTTTATTCCTTACCAACAATATAGCACCACTGTGCTATATTAATGAATTTGTAATTTAAAGAAGGGGAGCAGGGTGGGACATATGGAAAATACATGCTTTAGTTCTTGTAAGCACATGATTTTGAAGATAAACAAAGCTGTTTCCTTATCCTCAGCATGTACTTATTTTGTTTTGCTGATAATGAGAAACAATTAGCACTGCTAAGCATGATTGAAAACAGCAGTATCCCCTGAAATTAATGTCTGTGAGTGACATTGAAAGTCTCTTTGCTTCTTTGCATTTGCTCTAGAGTTCATTTGTAAGTGTAAGATGAATTTAGACACATCCTAACTCCAAAAAGTAGTTTCAAATATCTCTAGTTTTCTTTTCACACTTCTAACAATGGTCTTCTCAAATGTGCATAGCTAAAACAATTTTTTATTTAAAAAATCCGATTCTATCCAAAAGTTTCCAAACTACAGAAGACTTTTAACAATGTCTTATATTACAGAAGTTTTGCACTGAAGTTTGGAACTACTTCTGGTACTCCAAATTCCAAAATGTAATTTCATTAGGAAACCTGTGTGAGCCTAAACATTGAGAGAAGGCAGCAGTTATTCTGCTGTTCTACATATTAAATGTTTTTATTAAAGTCAATGGAAGACTTCTCAGAAGCCCAAGAGTAATCTTTGTGGACAGTATTTCTTTTATCAATATCTGGTCCCCTGATACTGAGACCAGATGCCAGACTGCTGAAATCCATGTTCCATAGCCCTTTCTCATAGTTGGACTGTGCTGTGTGTGCCACCACATGTGCCCATTGCAGAGATACGGCTCTTCAGACATGTTGAAAGGAAAAGACAACAGTCCACTGAAGTGCTCATGAGGGAGCTGAGAATATGTGTTGCATGTATTGGGTCAATACATGCAAGCACGGCCTGAGTGGTTCAGCCAGCATTAGCTCAAAGCCTCTTTGAGCTAGCACTGGAAGGCAACAGTAGCGTGGTGGAAAAACCTAAACCCAACTCTTTCCTGGCCCACCTGGTAGGAACAGTCTATGTGGCCTTTCATATCTCCCACACACTGTTCAGTAGTGCTTGTTGTTCAAAAAACACACTATGGAGCATAACACCAGGGAAATGGTGTAGGTGACTGCAGGCAGGTGCTTGAGCTTGTGCCCTGTCCCTGTTTAATTTACTAGTACAGGGGTGACTGTCGGGGAAGGGGTAATTAGGTACTGTGAGACGATATTATAAAAATATTAATATATAATTTATTAATATTAAATAATCAGAACTCGCACCACCCCGACCACCATTTAATAATAATAATAACAATAATAACAGGCTCTTTGCAACGTTATGGAAACAATATACAGGTTATAACAGGATCTGGAAATAACTATTAAATATATACATTAACAGAACTCGAATTAAACTGGAAAAGAGAAGGTTTGTGCGGTCACTTACACGGCTTGCAGTTAATTCCCCTGCTTAGCCACTGGATGGGCACAGGGAGCTCCTTTCTGCTTATGGCAGAAGGGAATCAATGATTACAAGAGGCTTGGTATTTACTCATTAAGAGGTATTGTCTGACAGTACCCAATCTTTCGGGGTTGCTGTCGGTAGTCGTCAGTGGCTTTAGAGTTTCTCCAGGCTCCTGAGCACTGGAAAAAGGAGAGAGACGATCTCTGACTTGATTCTGGCTGTCTTTGGAAGCAGGCTCTTATATGCAGGCAGGATGTCTTGTGGTATCACGCTGGCGAATGCGTGGAGGCAGCAGGCAGGATGCAAGCAAGCACCTGTAATGGCGGAAGGCACGCACCCCGTGTTCCCTGCTCCTTTTATTAATACAGCCTGAAGATCAAATGGACCTTTGGACACGAGATAGCTAATCAAATGGCAGTTACCCAAGATTTGGCCATATTGGGTGAAGCCATAGGCTTGCTTTATCCATTTTTGGGCAGATCACGGGCCCTGCACAAGGCAATCGTGTGCACCCTGTTTACCGCAGGTGATGGACAGACCCCGGACCCCAGACTTAGTGGCGCCAGGTCCTTTGTCCCTTTTCCCGCAGTTGCTCTCTCCCCAAAACAGAAGGAGAGAGAGCAGAAAAACATGTCTGCATAAGCCAGGACATGTACAAGCCTAATTTGGCCTGTTTAGGCCTACCACGACAGTGACTCGAATGTCCTTCATATTAGAGACAGGTTGAGGAACGCTAAGTGCCTTTTTGTTGTATTTGGCACTGTGCAGGCTGCTGCTGCACAAACAACTCATGGATCATATCTCACTGGTCCTCCCAAGCCATACTCCAGCATGAGTGCTCTTCAGTGCCTCCTGAGCTGGAGGCTGAATGCTGTCCTCTAACAAATTGCTTGCTGTGACCTGCACACTAAGGCTGTCTGCTCAGTCTGCACCTGAGGGCTTTCTTTCTGGGGACCACCTGTCTCCAGGGGCACAGCAGCCCAGGAATGTCCAGAACACCACTCTGTGTGTACAAGATAAATACACAAATTATTATGCATATGCTGTGATAAGTTAATATAGGATTTAAAAGAAGAGCAGAGATGAGGAGATGCTATGATGGGTATCCCTCTCGGAGACTGAACTGAGATCAGTAATCTGTCAAAAAAAAAAAGTTGAACTCCATTGTTTTACAACACTGTTGCAGAGGTGACGTCATCTGAGACCTTATTGCTGTCTACAACTACCTGAAGGGTGGTTGTGGCCAGGAGGAGGTTGCTTTCTTCTCTCAGGCAACCAGCACCAGAACAAGAGGACACAGTCTCAAGCTGTGCCAGGGGAAGTTTAGGCTCAAGGTGAGGAGAAAGTTCTTCACTGAGAGAGTCATTCGCTACTGGAATGGGCTGCCCAGGGAGGTGGTGGAGTCACCGTCCCTGGAGGTGTTCAAGGCACGTTTGGACGTGGCACTTGGTGCCATGGTCTAGTCTTGAGGTCTGTGGTAGTGGGTTGGACTTGATGATCTTTGAGGTCTCTTCCACCCTTGCTATACTGTGTGATACTGTGTGATCTGTAACTACTGAATCTGCATTCTAGCAGAGAGCCACTCTAAGGTCACAGAGAGTGAGGCTGATGCCATTAAACCCAGGAACTTAGTTTATAAACATCTCTGGCATAATTGAGGTTTATTCTCAGTTTAAAAGACAAAACTTCTTTTAATACAAAGCCCAGCCTCTGAAGTATCTTTTCCACCAGATCTGAAAAATGTGTCCTGGAATTGAGAGGGGAGAAAAAGAAAATCATGCAATTTGGATTGCGATGGGGTGTTTTTTATTCTTTTTTTCTCCCTTAACATTTAAAATAGAGGTACATATCCCCTTGTAGATGTTCCCATGGATTGAGCTGGTTTTTTGATCCCTTGTTAATGCTGTGGTGTTTTTCTACAAAGTGACTATATTGAGAACAGCACAGAAACAGCAGCAGGTTGTTTTATACTGCCTCAACGTTCTTCTGATTAATGATGTCTGATTTCTTCTAACACTTCTCATATGAGTGGTCCTCTAGCTCTGCTCTTTGAAACAGTTGTACAACTGTGGCAGTAATTAGATGAACTCCAGCAACCAAACTTTTACCCAGAGGGATTCTCCTGTTTTGTTTGCATCACCACTTAGGAGCAAGTGAGAGCTATGCAGAGTGAAACAAGTTATTCAGATGGAAAAATGGATTGTGATGCTGCATTGGTCTTCTAGACAAGAGATGTATATGCTGAAAACTTCACTAATCAAGCTCCAGTTATCCGGAACAAATTAAGCTAATCATTGTCTGTATTTCACAGATGCTGCTTTGCAGATGAATTGAGGCACCAGCAGTGTTCAGCGTTCTTGCATCACCATGCCTTATCGTGAAATATTTTTTTTTCTTGTGAAATAACAAATTCCTCTGAGAATTTTACGTCACATTAATTTCTCCACTGCTGTAAAAAGCTTTTCTTTACCTCCATTTAGTAGTATCAGAGTAGTGAAATGTTGATAATACAATGATGTGCTGTTTTCCAGTGCCGTCAAAGTAGCGCTCAAAGAAGTAGTGAACCTTTTCAAGACAGTGTAGTGTCAACCCATCTTTCAGACAAGGAAAGGTGACATCTTAAAGGTTCTGCTGGAGCTGTGTGAATGGTCACAAGGTGATACTAAACCTTGATCCATATTTGAGGATTTCAGTTTGTATCGTGTACTCTTTTCATATCTGCCATGTCTTCATTTGAATGCTCCGTGTAGTTCTAATAATACAGAAGCTTTGTTCTGTCTTGAATTGGAATTTAAAGGGTAACTCACAAGTATCTTGCTGGAAAACTTGGCTAGATTTGATTATTTGGCAGATGAGTACATTAAAACATACAACTCTGCCTCAGGGTAGTCAGTGTTCTCCAAAAAAATGAATGCCTGCTGTTCAAGAGATTCAGTCTTCCCAGGACAGACCATGTGTTTAATTATTGACTTGCTGTTCCGAGCAAAGGTTGGCTTTCCAAACAGTGGGATTTGCTTTGGGTTCTTACTGAAAGTTGTATGCTGTAGTGTGACACACGATATGCCCTGTGGCATGTCATGTGCTGTGATGCTAATCAACATTCAATACCAAAAGAGAAGAGCAGCTGCTCCCCAGTCAGCATGTCTGAACAGTTCTGCACCCAGCAGGGTATCACTTAATTCACACTAATGGATTAAGAACTGGCCTCATAACACTTAAGTAAATGAGGCTAATGATCAGGGAAAAATGCAAACTAGTTTTCATTTATTCATAGAGATAGATGTAATTAGAGGTAATAGCTGGATCCAAAACCTTGCTCTCCAGCGTTTATTTGTTGGTAGTACAAAATGTGAATGGCTCGTTCCACTGTTTGTCTCCTGTGAAGTTATTAACTTCCCATAGAAGTTGAAGTATGTGTGCTCTTAAGTGCTTATTGAGAGTTACAAGGCTTAATGCAGAAAAGCTGCAGATAATTGCATCTTCTAAACTTACCATAGTCATTTTCACTGTGTAGTAATGGATCTCTATTGAAAATCCACTGCTAGGAGGATCAGAGTATTGATTCAGGTTTTTTTATCTTTTTAAATTAGCCCTGCTGTGTAGATTGAGAGGAGGCAGCCTGTCTGTTGCAGTTGTGGCAACTGGGTAGTAAGGTCATAATTAGGTACAAAGGTCTTAACTTTAGCATCTAAGCTGTAGACTACTAGCTACCCTCTTCCATTTTTACATGGTATTCTTGTTCTTCCTCATTTGTGTAGTCTACTGTTCCTCTTGCAAGTCTGCCATCTCAGTGGCACAGCTGATGTCATCTGATCAATCATTCGTGTCTTGAAGAATCAGTTATGATGGCATAGTCTAATGGCATCAAGCAGGAGTTGATATAGCTGCAATTTTAACAAGTCATCATCTACTTGGGTACTTTTTACAGTGCCAGCTGCATGCTTCTGACCCAACACTACAAGCTGGTTTTGGCTATGCATATTTTCCAGGAGCAGTCTTCCTGGTGTGATATGTAGTGAAATAAGTTCAGCTTTAATCTCATTTACAAGAGGAAGCTGAGTAACACTTGAGGCTCTGTGGTCCTGACAGAGAGCCAGTCTGGGTTGTTTTCTGTAGTTCAATGTGGTGCAGACTAACTACATAATATTCTGTGAGAGCTGGTTTTGCTCCTGCTGAGTGGACATCTTTCTTGACCTTTGCATAGTAACAAAGTCTTGACAAATTTTAGATATTATCTGACAGCACACTAAGAACTGATTGAGGAAGGGCTTGAGAATTCAGCTGCATAATGCCATCAAGTTGGTTGAGAAAGCAGTGGCGCTGCTCAAAATAAGGTCGGGATTCTCCATGCTCTAACTGAAATCTTTGTAATGGAAATGCAGCTAATTTATCCTGATCAACCTTTTATAATTTTTTTTCTTTAATGTGTCCATTAGCAATCTGTTAAGGTCCTCTTTCTGTGAATGGAGCTTACACCAGTCACAGAATCACAGAATGTTAGGGGTTGGAAGGGACTTCAAAAGATCATCCAGTCCAACCCCTTTGCCAAAGCACACAGGAACGCATCCAGGTGGGTTTTGAATTATCTCCAAAGAGGGAAACTCTATAACTCCCCTGCACAGCCTGTTCCAGTGTTCTGTCACACTCTCAATGAAAAAATTATTCCTCATGTTTCCATGTAACTTCCTATGCCTCATCTTCCACCCATTGCTCCTTGTCATTGGGCATCAGTCAGGAGGTGTTGGGGGGATATCTGCTAATGAAAGCTGATCATCCAAACCTGAAAAGTGATTCTTGCCCAAATCACTGCCCTGCTCTTTGTTGGAAACAGTATTTCTTGCTTTAAAACTCATCCAGTGCGATATTCAGAGTACATTCAGAAGACTCAAGTTCTTGATGGCAAGGCCATATCATAATGACAGACCATCTGTCAATTGATTGCATTTATAAAACCAATAGAAATATCACTGACTCATTACTTCTGCATATCAGGGCAGGATAATCCTGAAGGAGTACCACTGAAAAGAAAGTAGATGATGAGTGAGGAGGGAGGGATGTGTGTGTAACACAAAAATCCAAAGATTATATCAAGCTGGAGAGTTACGTGTATATAGCTGTTGTGTAACATTTATTCTCATCTTTCCTCTGCTTACTAATTGTCTGAGAGCTAATCTTGTCTTAGTAATAATTGTTGTAGACAAGAAACCAAGACAGGAAAATACACAACTTTAAAGGTACTAAATTGCAAAAACTTTAACACTAAACATACATGGATATCCTCAGGACTTTGTATGCGCTCTTTATGTGACAACTGCCATTTTTCAAACCTGTAAAAATGCTGTGTCATGACAAATCTCCTGTCAGACACATCTGAAGTCATATCAAGCAGCTCTGATATTTACAGCTTTTTCTTAAAACCTGATTTGTCAAAATGTAGGGTTCTGCCTTGAGGTCACATTGCTATCTCAAATACTCTCTTTTAAAACCTGTTTAAAAGATACTAGTGAAGCATTACATAGTGGAAAGATTCCATGTTTTCCTGCTGTCTTATCCTGAAACTGTTTGACCTTTTTTTCCTCTAGAAACTTCAGAACCACCCAAGTTAACCTTGAAGTATCTTTGTGAAAGCAACCTGACACTTAAGCAGATTCCTTCAATCTCTGGTGTAGGAATTAATGGTGACAATGAAATGCTTCACTTCATAGTGGCTGAGTGTAAATACATTCTTTAAAAATGGCATATGGACCTTGTCCATTCTACAAACAAGTGTTGTATATGTCCATAGATCACATTAGCACTTGTTCCATTAGGTGTTGGTATGCTTCAAAGCTACACATTATTACTTCAAGGCTATACATCCAAAGGAAGCTGGTAAGAAAAGCTGGGATATGCTGGCAAGCCCAGGAGGGTGTATCTTAAATCTCAGAGACTGCCAGCTGAGTATCAGGTGTCTGGTATTGTCAAGCAGTTGCTGTTTCAGCATCTGACAGTACCAAGGACTTAGGGATAAATGGGTGCTCGTACAAAGGTCACTCATGTTCAGGGAATGTTCTTAGAACTATCTTCATTTGTATTGTGTTCTTGGTACATAATGATTTTCATTAGTATGAATAATCTAAAATCTCCTTATCTGAAAACATTCTTAATATGCTCTTAAGAAGAATCTACAAGCATTTCTACAAATACAGGACATATGTTTTGGAGGCTCCAGTCTTGTCTATAGTAACATCATGATGAGGTGATGCTTCATTTAGGGGACTTAAACTGATTTTCCCTGTTGTCGGTATGACTGAATACCAGTGGATGTGGAAAGGGCAATGACTGCTAGCTAAGGAACATAATTAACTAACTGGAATTCTATTGGAATATTTGTTTGAAATCTTCACTATTATCCTACTGAAAACCAGGCAGAACTCAAATCTGGAACAGACACTGCCTGCCCACCTGGCCTTGAACTTCAAGTGCAGTGGAGATGGAGAAGGAAAAGAGCAGTTTTAAGTCTTCAGCCACTTCACCCTGTTCATGGTGAATACTTGGAGGAGACATTTTACATTCAAATTACTTTGGACTGTTACTCTCCTAGGTCTGAGGCTTTTACTGATCTAGCACTTCTTGCCTAATATTTCTTCTCAGTTCATACCTGTATGTCCATAATTCCAAAGGCACTTGGCAGGCAACCAAGAAAGATGCAGATGAAGCCATCTTCCCTGGCTGCCTTTTGATGTGGTTTTGATGTGTCAGTGTAGTTACAATACTTAACTACTGACCAGGAGTGGGACTACCCCTCTGGGCTTTCCTCCCATCCCCTCCCTAATACCAACAATTGCACTCAACTCATCCTGCAGTGTACCTGTTCTGAGAGCTAAATCAGCAGAGAAAAAGTAATTAGAGAGAGGATTAAAAAAGGAGGGAGGGGAAAAAAAGAAGTATGCAACCTCCCAAATCAGCTTTCCTCACCCTGTTAAGCAGAAAGCCTATATGAGTTTCCCAGAAAGCATTCTGAATCATAAGCCTCCTAGGAAAAGCAACCTTAAACCTTGCATCTTTAGCCCAGATTTCAGTCAGGCACAGTTTAGATTAATGTTAGAACAGTGAAGTTTGTACTAAGTGCAAAACCCCCTTACTGATGATTTTTCATTGCCCCAATGTAAGTGAAGGCTGTGTAGGTGACTCTTTCGGAGTGGTGGGTTACACTGCAGCACTTCCACTGGGAAACAAGACTGGGAATTCATTTAGCAAGGTGCCACCTTCTGGAGATTTGTAACACATTTAAGATGTGGGAGTGAGGGGAGAACCTTCATGTCTCTCTTATAGGGAACTTCAGTTAGGTGAAGGACTTTCTTTTTTCTTGTTTTGGTTGGGTTGGGCATTTTTGGGGGGGTTCGGTATTTTATTTTTTTCAGGGTAGGAAAGAATAAGAAAAGGAAAGAAGAGATTTCAGTATCATCTGTTTTAAGGTAGCAGCAAAGCATGGAAAGTCATTGTAAAACTATGCATTAATAGTTGAAGTCAGGGTGTCATTTAGATGCTGCCTGGTCCACAACAAGCTGCCTTTAGTGTGAAGAAAAAAGAAACCCTATAAAATCAATAAAGCTACAGTAGCAGTAGAGAGCATGAGCTGGCTCGTAGAAGAGTGATTAACCTCTGTTGAAATAGAAGCATGCCCATCTTTGAGACAGGATTTTTTCTTTGCTGAGCAAGAAGTGAGAGGACTGTTCCCAGGCATACCTGACTAATTATTGAGCCATTGATCTTTCTATGTGAAAGAGTGAAACACCTTTTTGTGGTGATTCCTTTTGGTGGTAGAGTTTTGTGGACTTCAGTCACAACAGCTCATCAATCTAGTAGTCTGTTTCTGTCTTGCAACTGTTTTATTAAAGGAAACGGTAAAGGTGTGATGTATCATGTTATGTATGATATATCCATTTGACATTTTTCACATCTTCCTTAAGAATGGCCTGTGAGATTAATTAGGTAAAATGTACTCATAGTTAATTCAAGCATTGTTCTCTCTCCCGTATGTGTAGTCTGCTGTGGGTGTATAGCTTCTGGAAAATGGCAGCATAGCACTCTGCTGGATACCTGTCTCTTTGATTGCTAGATTTCCCTCCTCCTGTAGATGTTGAGCAAGAGGAGGTTAGCACAACTCTCTGCAAATACCATATTTGGCTTAAAACTGAGTTTTGTTTTCTCTGGATGTAATGCTGCAGCATCAATAGTAATCCTCCTTCTCAAACTTTGCCTTTGATTAAACTCAACCACCTGGGGTTTTTTTCTTAAGTTTAGGATGTTGAAAAGCATTGCCAGGGCAGACTGACTAAAGTGGAACATTACTCATGTGACAAAATTGTATTCATAAAGGGTTTGGTTGTTTTTTTGGTTTTTTTAAATGAGATTAAATAATAGTTTACAGATTAGTTTACATGGATGCCCCACTCCTGGGGTAAGTCTCTCTTCGTGTGATTGTTTGTGTGTTACCCATAGCAGAAGAGCCACACAGCTTGCATCATTTCCTTTTTTAATCTAAATCAATTTCCAAACTAATTTAGATAAAGTGAAAGGAGTTCTTTGTACACAAGGCCCAACAGTGGAGCTTGACACACGTAAGAGTGACATCATTCATCATCCTCTCAGGCCTTAGCACAACACTTGGCTGAGAAGTCCTTCAATAAGCACAGAGTACATTAGCTCCAGCTCTGCAACACCTTCCCCATTGCATAATGGGGTGTTTGCACTGGGCTGTTATTAAGAGCCCAGGCAGCAATTCCACCCTGCCTCTGTTACCAGCAAAGCTGCATTTGTCTTTCCAAAATGCTTAATTAAAGTTGGAATCAAGTTTATCATGTTCCAGTCTTCCCTAACAGGCTGGCTTCCCTCCATGGATTCATCTCCCTGGATACATGGTGTCTGGGGCAGTGTGCTGTGAGCACACCAGTTACAAGCTATACTGGATTTCTCTATTGATCACATAGACATTCTCAGTGGAAAAATGCTAACTTGAAGATACATAAGTTTAGACTGATGTTGCTAGGTCCCTTGGAACAAACCTAACCCTGCAGAAAAGGAGAATCTCTTCCAAGGAGAATGGCATTTCATATGCCAGCCTGAATTTAGGCAAGAGTCTTTACCCAGGCTACAGCCAAGAGAAGATCTTGTCCAACTGTCTTCATCAAGCATCTGACATTTGTTGTTGTCATTGTTGTTACTCCTTTGGAATTTTAAGTCAAGCACCTCTGGATATTACAGGGTGCTTAAGAGTGCTGAAAAACAGACTTACGGACTTTGGGGTATGACCTGTGCAGTAGCTTTATACCTTTATCCACCTGGGATCAATATATTTTCCAAGCAGCCCACAGAGCATCTGAAGAATTGCAGCTTGCAGTCATAATAGTTTGAAAGGAGATTGCTTGGCCCATGTGAAAATGAGTACAGTCTGAAGTAAAAACACACATGGTTTGAGGTAACAATTTGTAAAAACTCCTGGCTGCCAAGCAGCTTAATCAAGTAAAATCCTGAACCACATCGTGGTCATCTAGTGCCCTAACCTGTCTTAACACAGTCAGGATTTCACCTCCTACTGAATCAAGCTAGCTTTAACTTAGTTACAAAACAAGACAGAGTTTTAGTCACTCTGACATAAAAGAGTGTCAATGAGATTTGAGTTTTATTCCATTTTCCTTCTTAGGGATTCTCAAATGTTTCCTCCATGCTAATTCAGTGCTCCTCAAAACATTTCACAGGTTTATTCCTGTCATTTTTACAGTTTCACAAGTGAGCAGGAAGAAGCAGCTCAAAAGAGAGGAGCTCAGCCTAAGTAAGGAGGCCCAGCCAGCACCCATGGGTGATGTTAGAGCAATCATCAAAGCTATTCCTACTTAACAGGGGGGGGGAACCAGACCCTCCAGACTTCAGATCATACTCCCATTCACCCAGTGTGCACCATGGGGACTCACCATTGACGACAAGAGGAGGATCCCTCTACCAAGTTGTGCAAGTTTGGGACTTCTGCCTTTCCTGGAGCCAATTGAAAAGGGGAGTGGGCAGGGAGGACAAAGTGGGGTGGGAGGAGACTGCAACAGAACCCAGATGCTCTGGGATTTGAGGAGGGAAAAGGGAAAATGCAGTGTGGGGTGGGAAAAGGGCAACTATGGTGGAAAGGGGGCATTATTTATGATCTGCATGAGGAGATTAAGTCCACCATCAGTAGGTTTGCAGACAACAGCAAGTTGGAAATGTGTCAATCTGTCAGAGGGTAGGAGGACTCTGCAGAGGGACCTGAACAGGCTGGATAGATGAGCACAGTCCAGTGCCATGAGTTTTAACAACTCCAAGTGCTGGTTTCTGCATTTTGGCCACAACAACCCCAAGCAGTGCTACAGGCTGGGGACAGAGTGGCTGAAGAGCAGCCACGCAGAGAGGGACCTGGGGGTACTGGTCAACAGCTGACTGAACAAGAGCCAGCAGTGTGCCCAAGTGGCCAAGAAGGCCAATGGCATCCTGACCTGTATCAGGAATAGTGTGGTGGCCAGCAGGATCAGGGAAGTCATTCTGCCCTTGTACTCAGCACTGGTTAGGCCACACCTTGAGTACTATCTCCAGTTCTGGGCTTCTCTATTTAAGAAAGATGTTGAGGTGCTTGAGTGTGTCCAAAGAAGGGCAACAAGGCTGGTGAGGGGGCTGAAGCACAGCCCTGCAAGGAGAGGCTGAGGGAGCTGGAGTTGTTTAGCCTGGAGGAGGCTCAGGGAAGACCTCATTGCCGTCTAGAACTACCTGAAGGGAGGTTGTAACCAGGTGGGAGTTGGTCTCTTCTCCCAGGCAACCAGTGACAGAACAAGGGGCCACAGTCTCAAACCGCACCAGGGCAGGTTTAGGCTGGAGGTTAGGAAGAAGTTCTTCACAGAAAGAGTGATTGCCCATTGGAATGAGCTGCCTGGGGAGATGGTGGAGTCACTGTCCCTGGAGATGTTTAAAAGGAGACTGGATGAGGCACTTAGTGCCGTGGTTTAGTTAATTAGAAGGTATTAGGTGATAGGTTGGTCTTTTCCATCCTGGTTAATTCTGTGATTCTGTGAAAGCGTTGAGGGCGTGTGTTGGTATGGTCCACTTTGTTGAGCCTTGTGCAGCCTGGCAGACAGGGTGCTAATTAACCAGGGGTGTCAGTGTGGGTAGGGGAGCCCTGCTCACACCCATCAGCTTGTGGCTGTGGTGGTACTGCGGGCACCCAGGCGGTTACCCCGGCCTGTGTGACTGTGGGCTGCACAGAACCAATTATGATAAAATCAAGATTACTGTCTTCAGAAAAGCCTGTGGGGTTAAGAGTTTCCAGATATGCCAACAGACCTGTTGGTTCAGGAGCAAGTCCTAGCCTAATCTATCAAGGAAGGGCATTTTAATGAAACTTTAATTGTTTGCTCCCGAAGCAAAGCAGGGTTGTGGTTTTAAAGGTGTGTTGGTCTTCATCTCTGAGAATTTTAAGGAAAGGAAGTAAAGCTTTCTTAGATGTGCCATTTCCAATGTGCAGTAGCTGATGCCAGCCAGTCCTCACTCTCCATAGCAAGCTACTCAGGCATTCTTTCCCTCCTTAATGTCTCTTGTTAGATGCCTTAGCAAGTCCCTGTGGTGTTGTTTGCTGTGTGAAAATAAAATTTTCATTTTTAAAGTTGTTTGGAGCATTGTCACAGTTTTGTTGATACTGAGGCAAGCAGAGGGCAGACTGTTAGGATCACCAACTTGAGCAGGGCAAAATGCTTATGTTTTTTAACATGTTATATTTCATATGCACTTTTAATACCTGCATTATCCTCTCTCTATTGTGTATCATCTCTTGCGTTTTACCTGCATACCTCCTACAGAGCTGGTTTTCTCTGTATTTTTAAATGTTATTTATATTTAAATGTTATTTTAAAATAGGCAGAGGTTCAGGCTTTGGAGCCATCAGAACTGATGAGGTGCTGCTGCTATGCCCTTTCTTTGCAGCCTGAAAAAAAAAAAAAACAGGAAGACAACAGTCAGTGACACTGCTGGGAGGCCCCAGTACATCCACTGGTGCTAGACTCCTCCATTTGGGTGTGCAGGAGGAAGCAGCATGGAAAGGGGAGAACACAAGGAAGGTTCACCTATGGCTGTAGGTGCAGATTGGCAGGAACATGAGTGGCCTTGCTCTGGGGGCCCATTAGGGTCCTTCAAGGCTACAACTTTGCTTCAAAGCATCCAGTGTGTCAAGTATCTCCTAGTTGTCATATAGAGTGGTAAAATTGTACAAGCTGTTCCCACCTATGAAAGCGTACTTCCACGCTCACATTCTTAACCTGTAAGAGAAGGCCTATGCCAGGTTTGACGAGATGCACAAGTATCTAAAGATGCAGGCGAATGCACAAAGGTGAACATAATTAATTTCAATTCTATTTGAGCATTACGTATTGTGGTCTTTGAGATCAGGCCATTTATTGGCTGAGCAAGACTCTCTTTCTCTGTGTTTGCAAGGCCCATGGTACCCAGTTTTCCCAGAAGACAGAGGGAGTGAAGCTGATAGCACAGCCTGGAGCTGCACAATAGTCCAGCCTTACAAGGGAGTTAGTTCTGTTTTCCCTTGTGCTGACACTGGCAGGTCCAGGGAACTAAATCTGCATTTTTTCACTGGGTTGGGTTTTCCAGTAGATCAGTTGCGACCAAGGTGAAACCATGTCCCTTACTCTGGCCTGTTCACTCCCTCAGGGTATAGACCTGGGACCACTCTAAAGGTGGAAAGGACCTTGGAGCTGTAAATACATCCTAGAGCTCCCTGTGTTGTAGCCTGCAGGCACAACCATACATGGTCGAGTTCTTGTCCCTAAAATTCCTGAAGGGCATACCCGCCTGCGTCAGATAGGCTTTGATTTGTGCATAAACCCTTGGGGAGCAGCTGTAATTCCTGCTCTGTGGATTCCTGCTATGCTGTCAAAAACATGCAAAACATTTTGTGGTTTGTTATGTTTCAAAACATGAAACCTGGTTTATTTTAAATTGTTTTCTTATTGACTTGTCTGAGAGAGTTGTTACTCATGGATTTTACTTCTTTCTTATTGTAGCTTCCATTCACCTTACTGCATGCTTTCACCTTTCATAGTGAACTCATGACTTTTTCTTTTAAATAAAGAGATGAGATGATGCTTAATTAAAACTCTTGGGGTGGGGGTGGTGATCATTAAAGGGTGATGATATAGAGGGTGAACTCCTCTGTTTATCCACAAAACTAATCGGGCTTGAGAGGTGGGTGTTATGCCACTGTCCCACCCAGAGAAGCCATCTCTGAAGCACAAGAGATTATTCATCTCTTTCTGCTTCACATTTTCTGCTCCCTGGTCTCACTTCTGTGACTGCCAACAAAGGTAGCAATTACCAGCGTTATCTCAGGGATTGCTCACTGATGTGGATAATTGCAGACTGGAAAACCACACTGACATGCTTAGGGAATTTCTTAACAGGCCAGAGAACACCCCTTGCCTGGTCAGGAGTATAAGAAAGTTGTTACCTAGACTGAATTTGTGCTAATACCTTAGGGCAAAAGGTTCTGTATCTATTACAGGTCACTTGAAACATCTGTTTGTTTGAAGGATCAGCTCTACTCAGCCACAGTCAAGAATTTTAGCATGCCTTAAAGGGCAAGCCATTTTCTGCCTCTTTTCTTTTTCTTCAGTGTCTTCGAGTTTTTTAAAGGCAATTTCTGTAGCATAGTTTATGTTTTACATAACAAGTATGTATGCTGTTATTTGTTGTGTAGAAAAATAAATAAATAAATCGTAGGAACACATTTGTTGTTGTGGAAGCAGCCTGAATCAAAAGAGATAGTTAAGGAATGACTTTCACAAGTTGCAAATGCCTAGAGGGAGTTATGGTAGCTGGTTCTTTAGCCTAACATTCAAGGGTATTTTACAATCAGCTTCTGAGTACTGAAACATAGCTAGCTGAGATTTTTTATTTAAAAAAAAAAAAAATTTAAAAAGTTTTAAATAGCCTACTTGGAACAATTTAACAAGGGCTGTAGTGGATTTAAGAGAAGGTGGTGGCTTTTCCATTGCTGGTACTTTAAAATCAGAATCAAATGTTTTGTTCATGCAGACAGTAATTTTGGGAAAATCTTCTGACCACATGAATTCAGGCAAGAACAGCTGGTTTTGGCCTGATAATCTTTGAGTGCATTGCCCAGAACAATATAGTAGCTTCTGTGTTCAAGCCAAGAAAGTCCAGGAAAATAGAGCAGTGCAGCCAACCGTCTCTGTACACCCTCAAATACTTTGGCATCAGGGAAAGTGTTAGCAAGACTGGGGACAGTTTCACAGCCCACTAAAGTGAGTGAGTGTCTCCTCTTTGGCTTCAGTAGGCTCTAGGTCAGGAAACTTTGCAAATTTATCTGCAACCATTGAGTTGGTTGTGCTACGGAAGTCCCCAAATGAGATTCTCCTTTTTGCAATGTGCTGCGCAGATGCGGTGAGCCTTCGCTGCAGGGAACTGCTAAGAAAAGGTTAGGCACCCCTGGAAAAGGAGTAGACAATATATGCAAATTGTTGGTATTTAATTCAGTCATGTAGTGGGGAAGAATAAACATTATTCCTGACATTTCCATTTTTGATTAATGATGAATGGAGTCGGCAGATGTTCAGCTGGCCACCAGATGGGGTCTGCTCAGTCCAACAAACAGAATAGAAACAGTCTGGGTCTTGTAAAGCTAGCACTGACAAAATCTCTGACAATCTCTAGTTCATCCGAGTGACACATCAATTTTGACCCTGAAAGAACCTAGCAGTTTGAAAATGGAGGTAGTACAACCAGTGGAACTGTTTATGGAAGTGAAATGGGGTGTAGAAGGATTGGAGCTGGTTAATTTGCAGAAGTTTCAGCAGTTTTTTTGCACTGCAAGGAGCCGTGGACTGCAGCTTTGAATTCGTGGGGCTCGCTGCTCCCTACAGTGACAAATATAACTGTAAAGTCTCTGGGTACCTGTCATGGCACTGTGGATTTGTGACGGGGATCGGCTGTTTTTACGTCGTTAACCCGGGATAGGCTTGGCGACTCGAGATCAGATAGCTCAGCTTTGGTCCTGATCCATCAGTCTGCCTTTCTGTCTGGCTGCGTCTGGCAATGGTTAATCAGCACAACGGAGCGGGAGTTGACAGCTCTTCCTGGCCCGCCCGTGTGCCTGGCTCAGCGCCGGGGTCGGGACTAGGGGGGCACGCCAGGGACTCAGGGATGGGGACAGGGATGCTTTCCTGACCGCCTCTGTCCGCGGCAGCTGCCTCACCTTTACCCGTCAGGGCCGTCTCCCCAAAGCAGCCTGAGGGCAAAGTCATTCAAATTTAGAAGAGTGAATTTAAATTCATGCAAATTGGTTCCTGGGGGAAGCGATAAGTGTCCGTGAAGTGCCTCCGTCAGTCGCTGTCCTTCACTGATGATGAGGCACCCCCGGCCTCGTTGGGGGTTGGGAGAGTAGAGGGAGGCGAGTCTCTGCTTGCCCCGCTGCTGCCCGCTGCCCCTCGCAGCGAGGTGTTGCCGCTTTGACCCCGAGAGGCAGTCGTTCTCTTTGATAATGACTTCCCAGGGGAAACAAAGAGCCGGGAGGGAAGAGGAAAGAGGAAATCTGAGCACTGTGTTCACGGTTACATTCACGGTGCCGGAGGGGAAGCTGCCCGCCAGCCTTTGAAGCCAAACCACCCGCCTCTCGGGGCGTTTTATGCCCACACTGGGGGGTGGTAGTGGAGTAAAGCTGAAGGCCGGCAGTTGTTTGTCCAGGTAGCCCAGGTGCACTTTACTGTGCACAGGCGGGGACTCGAACACCTCTTTCTCACTTGAGATGTGACAAGGAGGGCAGTGATGGGCATCTGCTCGCTGTGGTCCTCGGCTTCGGAGTGGTTTATTTTTTTTAGTTACTTTTATTCATACACAGAGATCTACAGCAAATGTTTTCCCGTCCTTAACTCCGCAGTACGCTGCGGGGTGACAGGACCGCGCTGACCGGGCCGAGGGTCACCTCGGAGCGCAGCTTAGGGTGGGGTGGGAAATGTATTTCGGGCGTAAACACGAACAAAAGCGCTGTCGGTAAAACACATGTCTGTCGTGTCCTGAGCGCGGAGATTTATTGCTTCTGCAAACGCTTGGTCCCCCGGGTGGGCAGGCGGCGGAGACGGCGGCTGGAGCGGCTCCTCGCTTCTCTTCCTCCCTTCCTCTCTCCCTCCCTCCCTTCCTCCTCCGCCTTGGGCAGCGCTTTGAAAGGAAGATCGCTGATGGGAGAAATTCCTCCGGCGGCCGACGAGTGACCGGTGAGGGGCCGCAATGTGGCCGTCGCACCCTTGTCCCAAGCAGGCGATGCCGGGGGTCGGCGCTGACGGTGCTTGTCCGGGGCGCGTTTTGGTAGGAGCGCTCGGAAGGCTGCTCTCTCCCCGGCTGACAGCCCCGGGGGTGGAGAGGTAGGAGGGCGCGGGGGCGGCGCAGGTAGCTCTCCCGCCGTGCTCCCAGCAGGCGGGACGAGGAGGGGAAGTGGCGGCGCCGCCCGTCAGGGACTGGGAAGAAGTCCCCTTCGCTGCCCCTCTCTTCGGCGGGGCTGTGCCTGATGGTGGCCGCTTCTCCGGACCTGGTTGGGGAAGGGAACAGGAGAGGGGAGCAGCACGCCCGTCCCGGCGCCGCGTCTGCTGGTCTTTGCAGCCCCGGGGAACAGCTGGGAAGGGGGCTCGGTTTAAAACAGTGAGTGCAGCGGAGAGGTCGGGTCGGCAGCGGGTATCACCTCTCCTACGCCTCCGCACTCGGCTCTGCCAGCAGCCCAGCCACCCTTCGGTGCTGTGAAGAGGTAATCTGCGGGCCCTGGTGCTGCTCTCCTTCGCGGCGCGTCCGACGGAGCGGCTGAACGGGGGCTGGTGCCGCGGCTCAGCGGCGGGGAGCCGGCGGGGGGATCTGAGGGGCCTCTGGGGACCCATCGTAACGGCCTTGAAACTTGGGAAGGGCTGGGAAAACTTCTGTCCCTCAGAAATCCGCCTTATGAAGAAGGCATCGTCCCGGCCCCTCTTAAGATGAGCGCATCTGGGTCGGCCTGCCTGTCAGAATAAATTGGGCTATGCGCGGAATTAGTTTGGGGTTTTTTACAACTCAATCCTGGTGACTTACTGAACACTTTCTTGAAGTGTTTTCTCTGGAAACTTGTCTGAAATGAGGGCTGTGAGCCCTAACAAAGAAGGGTGTTGTTCGGGAGCCAACAGGTGACGGGGTGAAACCCGAGTATATGTGTACATTGGAGTAAAGTCTGGCTGCTGTTTAAAATAGAATTTTAAAAAATCAATGGGAGACTGTAAAAGGCAAGATTTCGTTCTTTCTAAATCTGTACACTCCCTTAAAGAGAGCAGGGGGGAGAAGCATCCGTGAGAATACCTCTTCCTCAGTTAGACATTTGGTTCTTGCCTAACTGCAGCGGGCGCTTGTATTCCCCTCAGCGCTGCGCAGCGCCAAGCATAACACATCCCAGACAGATGTGCTGGCGGGAGGCGATACTTTGTCACTGGGCTTCCTCCTTTTGTTAATGCAGATAGCCTGTCTTTGCAGTGTGGCTTGTCAAAAGGAAATACTCTAAGAAGCATCATCGGACTTCCAGTTGCAAAAGCGATCTTCGTGCTAGGATGCTAGAGGAGGGAAAGTAGTTAATTCTTCCCTCCTTGCATGCTGTTAAATGAAAGGGAGAGAAGTTCTTACTTCTAAGGTCCATCTAAAGGTCTGCTGAATGAACAAGTATACAGGCTTCATTCTTTCCCCCCCATATTCTGGATAGTTCATTATTCAAAAGACCCAACATCTGAAGAAGTCACTATGTGATGGTGCTGGCGAAATTCTGCCTTTCAACCCTGAATTCAGATTTCCCAAGTACAGAGCTGTAGACCTGTCTGTAAATACATAACTTGTACTGTGGATTTGGAATGGAACTTTCCGTTCATTCATGTAATGCATATTGGAAATTGTTTTTAAATAATTAATGGTTATTCTATGGTAGTTTATCGCTGCTGTATTGTACCCTTCCTCTTCTAATGTAGTTATCACGTACTGAGGATTAAATAAACAGGTGAATGGGCTGGCCATGCTAATGTTAAGTCCCTCTTTGTGAATGAATGCATGTGATATGCATCTTGTATCCCCTACAGCCTTGTTAACAAGCCTTCTAACAAAAAAGTTGTTAAACAATTTGCCCTGCAGGACAGAGTAAAACAGCAGGGGATGGGCAAGGAGATGTTTGTCTAACTGTGCTTACAAATCTTGACCTCCTCTATCTGGTAGGGGTGAACATAATCAGTGAGTTGGAAATCCTACCATGTAGTAACCTTCATATGGGGTTCAGCAATAGCTTTACACTGAGTTTGATATCCTGATGTTTTGTTTTGTAGTTAGAAGTGTAGTTTCTCTTTACTTCTAAAAACTTTGTCATAATACAGTTGGCTTAATTCATTAGTGGAGAGAGAAGTGTATTAATTGTTTTTCTTTTTTTAAATCAAATTTAGCTGTTTAATTCAATTATGTTATTGATAGTTGTCAGGTTTCCAGTGAAATACCTTGTAGCCTATGAAGGTTTTTTTGAGAGGTAGTATATGAATGGAGTTGGAGCCTCAAAATGTTTCACGCTCTTGAGAAAGCAAAGCAGAACATCCTTGCTGTGTTTGGTAGATGTTATGGCAAGAGTAGAAAGACCATCTTTCTACTCATCCCTCTGAAAGCATTTATTTTTTCAGCTGTTGTTTATATTCATTTGAGTCCTCCTTAGGATGCAGTCATTTTAAACAGATCGCTTTGAAGGATGAGTGTGGTTGGGGGGTGGAGAGGAAGAACCCTGTAGTTTTAAAATGCAAACTAAATTACACTTGAGCAGGGGAGGAAGGAGAACTCCTAAACAAGCAATTGCTAAAGGAGTTTTGCAGATAGCCTGCTGTTAAGGAGGGCTGGTTTAGAAACCTCATTCTGAGCAACACCACAATATTTGTGACAGGGCCATATTGATAAATGGTGTACTGTCAGTCATTTTATAGCTGGCTTATCATTAGCTCCATGATGGCATTTTTCTTTTAAGTGGATGCTG
Source organism: Ramphastos sulfuratus (assembly GCA_013399055.1). Lineage (NCBI taxonomy): Eukaryota > Metazoa > Chordata > Aves > Piciformes > Ramphastidae > Ramphastos > Ramphastos sulfuratus. Next base: position 132,767 of record WBNM01000028.1, on the reverse strand, counting down.
TCCTTTCAGTAATCTCAGGTCATGGAGGTTTATGAACCTTGCTTTAAACATTTCCAAGTGCCTTCTCTGAGGAGGAGCACCCTGATGGTAAAGTTGCATTTAACAGTTGGTTTGATTTTCTAACAGCCATACTTTCACCCTGCCGTCGCTGGGAAATGGGCTTGTGGATCTGTGGTTTTCTCTTGTTGGAGCTGGAACACATGCTGTCTGATCCTCCCTTCCTAAAGGCAACCCAGGCAGTATCAGTCCCTGTGGAAAAGCAGTATGGTCTTGCTCACACAAACACCTTGTCTTCTCTTTTGCTATACAACAATTATCTAGTGTGGCGCTTTGCCATGTAGAAGTTGCATGTAGCCTTATTTCAGGAATCCTCAGAAAAGTTAGCAAGGCCTCACGCATTCAAATGTTGGGTTATCTCTTCACCTTTTGAAAGAAAAAAGTAGTCAGAGAAGTCAATATTTTGTCTTATAGAGAAAAGTTTTTGGAACAATCAGTATGAAGCAATTACTCAATTACCTGTGTGCTGGTGAGAGTTGGGTGTGAGCGAGCCACAGGTACATCCTGCCTGAGTGCCCAGGGACTGGCAAAGCTGAACCTGTATCTTTGACTAAACTACATAGCAGATCTGATTCCTGTGGTGCAGCTGAGGTCAGGCTGCCTAATGAAATGTTAGCAAAGATGTTTTGCCTAGTGACTCTTTTTATTGCTGGGTTATTGGACAGGAGTCAGTTCTTCAAAAGTGAGAGTCTAACCAACACAAGTTCTTGAGTTGCAATGCTGTAATACTTGGAAATAGCAGCTTGGGAGTCAGTGAGTGGCATGTAAGCCAGGTACCTGTTTCTGAAGGGAAATTGCAAAGCAATCCATCTACAACTAAGGTCATCTTGGAAGGGCTTGGGCTTCTCGTTGATGATCATAGTGATTTTATACTGAAGAATTACTTGGGTATAGGTGATATGAGACATCAGCTGCCAACCTAAGCATTGCCATCCATGTGTCTGAACAGTCAACACTGCTGTTGCTCTTTGCTAGAGTGATTTCTTAACTGCATCATAGTATCCCTCTGTACATCCTTCCTCATGCTTCAGTTTTATACAAGCAATAAAAAAACCATACCCAATGCTTGGTTGAGGATTGGACTGGATGGTCTTCAAGGTCTCTCCCAATCAGGTATATTCTATGATTCTGTGACTGCATTTCCATTAGTATGTGGAAAGGGGAAACAATTCTATATCGCTTATCTTATAATTGGTTTCTGTAGGAAACTAATTCAATGGATCTAGATGTCTTTGTCTTTTACATATATAGGATTGAGCTTTTAGGATTGAGTTTGGTTTTACATACCTTCTGTGACAGAAACTGTAGTATGGTCGTACTGAGCTTAGAAGCTGTTTTGCCAACTTTCTGTTGTTCAACTAGAGTAAGATTTCAGAAATGTGCCTGACAGCTCACAGGGTTTGTAGAAATAGCTTGCTCTCGAAGAGGAGGTTGGTAGGTTTGCTTGCCTCTCAAATATTAAATGAATCTCTTTTATTACAACACAGCTATGCAGTGTAATTAATAGAAGTGTGTTGGTGTCTTAGCAGCTCACCAAAAGTAGTGTTTGTGTTCTCAAACCAGAAGGTTTTGGAATAAAGTTGAACAAGTTAATTTCTTGAGCACTAGCCCAGTGGAAGAGCTTAGTAATCCCATCTGTTTTTGTTTGGTATGGGATTATATAGACATATTTAAAATGAGGGTAGGTAGACTTTGTAGTACTGAATATTATCATTTCTCTGAGTTTGTAGCTTTGGATGCATGTGGCCACTTTTCTGGAGAAGGTTTGGGTTTACATCCTGAATCAAAGAGCCTGGCACTAGCCAGTGCCTCACACTTGAAGGAAAAACTCCTATTGAGTAGCAGAATACTTGGGTACTCATTCTTACATCTTTCTTCCACCTGTGGTCTAGCAGCAACTCATTTTCTCTAGTCTGGTGGTAATGAAACTGGAAACGTAATGTGGGACCCACCAGAAGTTTTTAGATTGCTCTCTCCTTTAGACCCACCAGCCAGGTTATATGCCAAGGCTATTAAAGTTTTCTACAGCTTTTATCTAGCACTGACAAAGCTCCATCTGTATTTAGATGAAGAGGTAAAAGAATTGCCTAAAATGGGGAAGGCACAGCTCGTGTAATGTCATGCTTTAAAGGCAAGCCTGTTTCTAACCCCACTGGCCAGGATGTGTGTCATGGTAGGATACATTCACTCCGCTTTTGGTTATCTGTATTTCACTGAAATTCCTGGTCTGAATTTCCTAAGAACTTCTGCTAGAATTAGTGTAAAATACTTATCTTGATAAGCTTTTTGCTGCAGAATGCTTACAGATGTCAGTGAGGGCCTTTTGTGCCAGTTGTGACTCCCACTGATATTAAGCTTTGCAGGCTTCACGAATCAACAGAAGCATGTCCCTGTAGGGTTTTAAATTAACAGTATAATCATGATGCATTTTACAGAGCCTAATCTGGCATAATTGGATTTCAGATATTTAACTGGACCAACGCCCTTCCACTTCAATACAGACAGCTAAAACAAAGTTCTCAGAGGAATCCAGCAGACATTCACTGCTCTGTGTGGGAAAAAAAGGGACACTACACACACAACCATCTTTCTCCAATAACGTCTTTATTTTCTGTCAAGTGGTTGTCATGTCTTTTGTGTTACTAGAATGGTGGCACTAAGGATTTGAGGAAGAACTCTGTGTCATTTCTTTTGTTAATATCTGCTCAGTGACTCTTTCCTGGATAGACCGGCAAAGAATCTGTGATGTGACACAAGCTGAAGTGTCAAAGAAGGCATGTTAATAATTAAATACATTGTGGTTATTTAACGTGGTGGTGTGTGCCTACTTTTCTTTTTCTTGATTAGTTTCATTTTTATAACTATTTTAAGCACCTTCGAATTGCTTGTGGCAAGCTGTAATGATGCTTCAGTCACTGATTGTTCTGAGCAACTCAAGGAACAGTAAACTGTTGTAAGATCATTTGTGCTGATAATTAATTTTTGCATGTTCAGATTTATTAAAGCTCTGCTAATCTCTTCCAGATCAATTACTTGATGAGCTGCAGCTGAGATATTTAACGCTTCACACTTATGCCATTGGAGATGGAGGCCAAAGCCAACAATCTCGTTTTTGGCTGTCAGCGAAGCTCAACATCTGACGATGACTCTGGCTGTGCCTTGGAAGAATATGCCTGGGTTCCCCCAGGCCTCAGACCAGAGCAGGTACCAACTACACTTCTGCATTTTTAAAATAAGCCTTGCAAGAACTGTCTAAGGGAGTGATATGCTACCTCTACAAGTCTCATTACATTTTTATCACTTTTTTTTATTCACTTCTTGTTTTTTGTCCTATTCCAATGAAGCTGTGTGTAGGGAGCCTAAAATCCTCCACACTGAAGAGTTTTATATGAAAAACAAACAAACAAACAAATTCTCAGTCAAAATTTTTCAGTATGTGCTGCAGAGGTATGCAGTGTCAAGCCTAAAAGGAACACAGAAATTTGTTTGCTTTTTGAAATAATTTATTAGGATAAATTAAAGCTCATGGCATTGTGCTACTCAGCCAGTACTTCTTTAAATGCAACTCTTTCAGTAATTAGGTATTTGACATCTAGAACGTATATGCTACTACAGCACACATAAATGAAAGGGTTCTGTTAATGTGACAAGTAGTAGTGTATGTTATGCTTGTTTAAATCGTTGTATGCCTGCAATTTGTTCATGCTGGGATTTCTTTTGTGTGATCTCTGGACCTGACATTCACAGGTTGGTTGGGCCGTTTCTTCCCCTTTCTCCTTTCTTCTTGTATAACGTCACAGTAATGGAAATAAAAGTTGCTATGGGAGATAAAATGCAGCTCTGGTGGTGGGTATTCACTGCAGCCGTGCTGAAGATGTGTACTTGGTAATGTTCAGAATTCAGACCAGTGTTAAATGGACAGAGTGGCTTTGTAGCAACAGAGCAACCCTCCTTCAGGTGGCAAGCTCACACAGCCTAGTTTAAAAGGTGCAGAAGATGTCTCCTTTTTGCCATGCAGAGATTTTCCTAATCGTGAATAAAGTCACAAGTCAGCAGGAAGGACAAATGCTGGGTCACTTTTAGGGAAATTATTTTTATTGTTTACTTAGTCATATATAAGAATCCCAGTGAACCAGACCTTAAGGCAAACAGCAAGCTAACGTTCTGCCAGAACAATTAGATGCCCCAGCAATGCTCATAATCCAGCTAGCTCAAACTTACTAGAGATTTTTTTCCAAAAATGACTTGAGAAGAGTGCAATAAACTTGAGAAAAGGTCACAAGAAGGATCTTTAAATCTTCGCTTCTTACTGCATATTATCTTTTCCTATAGCTTCTTGGAATACAGTCAGTAGTGAGTGGCTTTTACAGTAGACTTCTGATGTTTCAATTTTGGTTCAATGTTTTGGTTAAATCTTTCCCAATTGCTTACCAAGTCAGCTGACTGATTACTGCATCTTTTTCATCTGTCTTGCAATAAGCTGTTGACCTGAGCATTATTTAAATCTGGATGGCAAGCAATATTTTTGCCAATAGTCATCTCTTATTTACAGCCCCAGACCTCATGACAAGCTGGAAACTGCATAGGAAAAACAATAAATCTGTAACTGTTCCAGAAAAATATTTTTTTGCCATTGGGCTTTGTCGTAGTGTTCATTACAGCTTTCCTGTCATAATTTTGTTCTGAAAGAAGGAAAAAAAAACAAGAGTGAAGGTTGATAGGTGTGTACACATAACATTGATTTCTTCATCAAAAACATGCAGCCTGTGAAAATTTTTTAGTTCATTTGCATTTGATTGAAATTTTTGCTGGATCCAGCCTCCTCCCGAGGGAAGGATGTTTCCACCTTCTTACCAAAGCCCACGTGGAAGCAATGAAAGCTGATGCTTTGGGTGAACCTGATCAGCAGGAGACTACAAAACAGCTTTTGTCTCAACAATGTGTAAAATGCAGAGAGCAAATGAAATTTGTTTATATAGTGGCTGTTTTCTGGAAAGCTTCATGCCTTATGCAGTAAATTGCAGAGGGAAACTTGGAATTTCCATGGGGTTGTTGACTGGCCCTGAAGGGGGTGGGAATAATGAGAACATTAAATGTGCATAATTTATGATACCCCCCTAACTGTGACTGCAAATTGCATTCCAGAAAAGCAATTCAGCAGCTGGGTGCTAGTTTTATCAGAGAACAATTCAGGTTTGCTGAGCTGGTTCATCTGGGTCTCCTATTTTCAGCACAAACCCTGTCACAGATCTAATGTAGTGTAACCTTCTTCCTGCCTAAATGAGACCTGAGATACAACAGTAGCTGAAGGAAGCTTGCGATGCATGCGTGGATGATGTGCACCTCTTGATCTGAACACTGCATTCCCCCTGGTCAGGTCCAGCTCTATTTTGCCTGCTTACCAGAGGAGAAGGTCCCTTATGTTAACAGCCCTGGAGAGAAACATCGAATTAAACAACTTCTCTATCAGCTGCCACCCCATGATAATGAGGTAAATACAGATTTTAGGATGCACCATCAGGGCTTGTGTCTCCTGACAGCTTTTATGTGGAGAATTATCTACCTGTGTATTTATTACAAGCCTGAACTGTGGCCTGTGATGGCATCTGACCTATAAAGCAGCACAGTGTGTACACTGAGTCCATTGTTTGGCTGTCCAGTTGGTTTGTGTGCAGATAAGAGCCGTCTGGAAGGACACTGCCTTTGCTTGTTAGGGGGGCTGGTATCACTGCAATAAACTTAACACAAGTTGGGTTTACAGTGTTTGCAGCCACCCACCAATTACTAGGAACCTACAAATTCCTGGAATTGCATTGTAGTGCACAAAAAGGATGCTTTGTGATAGTAGAAGGTTTGCATCTCAGATATGCAGTGCAATTTGGAGTAGAAGTGGAAATAACAACCAACCTCTTTGTAGGGAAAAGGGGCGGGGGTCTCAATGCTTAAGATCTTGTGCATACTGCAATACTTAGTTGTGGGTACTTAACCATAAATCTAATGGACAATGTTTTGGCTGATTTAGGTTCATTCCATTACCTTAGGATAGCAGCAGGTTTTGGTTTGGCTTTTTTAAACCTTATTTCTTGCCTAGACAACATCTTAGTTTAGTAGGTTGTTTTTTTTCCCCTCGTAGTGCAAAATCTCCCTATGTACTACTTCTGCATGATGCTATATTAGGTAACTATTTAGATGGCAAGAAACACAAGCTGGAAAAGTTTAATGATGATTGCCAGCACACCTGATTAATTTCTTGCCTACATGCACTTATTAACCTGTTACTTTATCAGCTCAACATCTAAAATAAAATACTCCTGTGTTTTCACTCGTAGGTGAGATACTGCCAGTCTTTAAGTGAAGAAGAAAAGAAGGAACTGCAGATGTTCAGCTCTCAGCGAAAAAAAGAGGCCCTTGGCCGAGGCACTATTAAGCTACTCTCAAGAGCAGTGATGCATGCAGTTTGTGAACAGGTAACACCACTGGTGCCACAAGCCAATTAGCAGGCTGAACAGTCTAAAACTACAGTATCTCAACATTAAATGTAAGCTTATCTCTCTGTCTGCACACACAGAGACACACAGAAGATTATTTTTGATACTGCATGTAAATAGAAATAAGGTAGGGCTTGCTTAAGCAAAACTTTGAGTCCTGGGAATTAAATGAACCTTTGGTGTTTCCTACTCAAAAAACCCAAAACCCCAACCCTCTTGCTGGCCAAAGTAATGACAATTGAAAAAAACATATGCTTAAAAATATTACCATAACTTCTACTCACTAAAGGTTTGTTGACACATAGAGTTCATTTAGACAAAAATTAAAGATATTTTTCCCCTTTTGAAACAAAACCTGCATATTTGATTGACTGTTTCAAGTAAAGTTAAATGCTAGAAGCTAGTGATTTGGGATGGGAAAAGTGTTCACTGTCCTTTTTTTTTTTTTTTCCCCCCCCCAAGTGTGGTACAAAAGTGAATGGAGGTGAAGTTGCAGTTTTTGCCTCAAGAGCTGGACCAGGTGTGTGCTGGCATCCCTCATGTTTTGTGTGCTTCACGTGTAATGAGTTGCTTGTTGACCTGATCTACTTCTACCAAGATGGAAAAATTCATTGTGGCAGACACCATGCAGAGCTTCTCAAACCTCGATGCTCAGCCTGTGATGAGGTAAATAATTTACATTCTACAGCCAATCTGCCCTCCTGTTCAGTTCACAAACTGCTTCATTTGGGCAATTACTAACTTCAGATGCACACCTATAAGAAGGCAGGACTCTGCTGCACTTGAAGGCTGAGGGATGTTTGACATCTCATCTGATTCACACCACCACAAGCAATCTGATGGTACTTAGAAGCCACCTGCCTGCTTCTATTTAGAATTGAATCTTGTAGATTGAGTTAGTACAAATACTCCAAAGTATCATCCTGATAGGAGGTTTTTCAATGGTTTTTATGTTATCCTTTTTTTTCTCCTTTAGAAAATAGTGTTACTGTTTTTCTCGTTTCCCTTTTGTTGTTGTTATAGAAAAGATCTGAATGCTTCAGTTGCTACAGGAGATTGTTTCTATCTTCGCATTCAAAAGGCAGCTAAATAAGAAGAAATTTAGTGTGTGAAATGCAGAGTTAGGGTATTTTGCATCCTCTTAACTCTCAAGGTAAGACTTTGGGCACTCAACTAAAACTTTACTTTTTATCTCTGTAAAGATCATTTTTGCTGATGAGTGTACAGAAGCTGAGGGTCGCCACTGGCACATGAAACACTTCTGTTGCCTCGAGTGTGAAACAATCCTGGGTGGACAGAGATACATCATGAAGGATGGGAGACCATTCTGCTGCAATTGTTTTGAATCTCTCTATGCAGAATACTGTGAGACCTGTGGGGAACACATTGGTAAGTGTGTCTTTTTTAAGTCTTAAAGTTAGGGGAAAGCAAATTTATTAAATTATTTTACATTCTAGAAGTGTAGATTCTGCAAGTATTTTTATTTTTTTTAGACAAACCCCAACAAGCATTGTTTTTTTTCCTCCCTTTCCAGGTGTTGACCATGCTCAGATGACCTACGATGGACAGCACTGGCATGCCACAGAGACTTGCTTTTCTTGTGCTCAGTGCAAGACATCTTTGCTTGGCTGTCCTTTCCTTCCAAAGCAAGGGCAGATTTATTGTTCAAAAACCTGCAGCTTGGGAGAGGATGTTCACGCCTCCGACTCCTCTGATTCTGCATTTCAGTCTGCTCGCTCCAGAGATTCCAGGAGGAGCGTTCGCATGGGAAAAAGCAGCCGGTCAGCCGACCAGTGCCGCCAGTCTCTCCTGCTGTCACCAGCCCTCAATTACAAATTCCCTGGCCTTTCAGGCAGTGCCGATGACACACTTTCTCGTAAGATGGATGACCTAAGCCTTTCCAGGGAAGAGGCAAGCTTTGTTAACGAAGACTTCTGGAAAGGAAGAGTAGAGCAAGAAATGCCTGAAGACCCTGAAGAATGGGCCGAACATGAAGACTACATGACTCAGCTTCTTCTGAAGTTTGGTGATAAAAGCCTCTTCCAGCAGCCTGCTGAAGTAGACATTAGATCAAGTGAACACTGGATTTCTGATAGCATGGTCAAGAACAAGTTGGACTTGAAAAAAAATAATCCAAGTCTAGCAAGTAAGAAGTATCAATCAGACATGTACTGGGCTCAGTCACAAGATGGCTTGGGTGACTCTGCATATGGCAGCCACCCAGGCCCTGCCAGCAGCCGAAAAATCCAGGAACTAGACATGGAGCACAGGGCATCAGAATACAAGCATGACCAAACACCGTGGTATGGAGGTTCACTTGAATGTTTGTCTGACCTGAAACAGCAAGAACAAAGTGTTCGAGACTCAATGGATTCTTTGGCTTTATCTAATATAACAGGTAATGGGGGGGGGGGGGGGGGTGAGGGAGTGGTTTTGGGGGGNGGGGGTAATGACTGATTTTGGTGGAGAGGCCAACCAAAGCATGCACATTGGGAGTATTTTCAGAATCACAAAATGTCAAGGGGCTGGAAGGGACCTTGAAAGATCATCTAGTCCAGCCCCCCTGCCAGAGCAGGATCACCTATACCAGATCACACAGGAATGCATCCAGGCAGGTTTTGAATATCTCCAGAGAGGGAGACTCCACAACCCTCCCTGGACAGCCTGTTCCAGTGTTCTGTCACCCTCACAAGGAAAAAATTCCTCCTTATGTTTACATGAAACTTCCTACACCTCAGCTTACTTCCATTGCCCCTTGTCGTGTCACTGGGCATCACCAAGAAGAGCCTGAATCCATTCTCTTGGCACTCACCCTTTACGTATTTATAGACATTATACATTTATAAACATTAATGAGGTCACTCGTAAGTCTCCTTTTGGACTCTTCCTATCTGTGATTTCTACAAAGCTGTAGTAGCAAGAAATGTGTGTAAAGTAGGCAATAGCTTTTATCAAGTGCATATTCTTCCACAAAATAGATTTCTGCTACTTAAACTCTCTTCTTCTTTCCCTTTTGAATTCTCTTTCCTTTGCTTTATAACAAAAGCTCCATAAACACACCAAGAGTGGTCTTGAACTATGTATTTGTTACACACAAACCACTGCTTTAAGCAAATGAGGATTTATTTTTTCCATACCTGAAGTAGAAGTTGCATTACATACTAGGATAATATTAATCTGCAAAACACTTCAGGTGATTTCCTGATTTGCTTGTTAAAATCTGAAAGGACAGTAACTTTCTTAGCCTTGGGAAATGAGCTTTAAGAGAATCTCTTTCTCCATTGACTAAATTGATAATCCACTTTCAGGAACCTCCTTGTCAAATGTGATTGAAATTAGACACACATTTGCAAGTGCGTGTGTGGGTGTTAACCTTCCTATTTCCCTACAGAAAAAAAGGCACAAACCTTGGAGTTTGTTAGGAGATACCCATTTAAAAAGTTGTACTATCCTCTCCTCAATTCCTCTCCTCCTATGATCTGGAGCTACTGTAGCTACTTCTGTAGCTCAGGACCAAGCAGTTGGCCAAGCAGTAACGAAGGAACGAATGAGGGCAGCTTGGTTCAGGAGCACAGGAGGAAGAGGAACTAGAGGTATTGCACCTGGGAAGGTCAGTGAGCAGATGATGCTGTTGTGGGAGTCATTGGAGACAAACCTGGAGTAAACCAGGCCAGCTTACTACTGATTATTTTTGGAGAGTAAGGATCCTTCTCAGTGAGGCAGCAAGCTTATCTTTCCTGTAGCAGCAGCTGGAATACTGAATATAGTGATACCAGAAACAGAGAATATTTTAGCCATAGAAATGTCAAACTCATACTGTAGGGCAATTTTAAGTGGTTCCTAGAGGGTAAGCCATGTGCATACTACAGCTGTTTACAGATTTTAAACTTCTTCTGCTCTTGATATCCTAACTTTAGTAATCAGAGCAAATACTTCAGTATTTTCAGTCAAAACGAAGCTTACTCTTCTATGAAGCTATTCCTGGTAACAGTTCTGAAAAACACTGATAAGGTCTGCTTTACTGAGAAGAAATGTTTACTGTTTTGTTATAACACTTATCTCTTCCCTGGTCTTCTAATTTTCCTTCTTGCTTCATTCCCACCACAGGGGCTTCAATGGATGGAGAAAGCAAGCCACGACCATCTCTCTACTCTTTACAAACTTTCCAAGAACTGGAAGTAGAGGACTGTGAGAAAATGAGCAACATGGGAACTCTGAATTCTTCGATGCTTCACCGGAGCACAGAGTCCTTGAAGAGCCTGAGCTCAGAGTTGTGTCAGGAGAAGGTCTTGCCAGAAGAAAAGCCAGTGCATGTGCCTGTACTCAGGAGATCTAAATCCCAGTCTAGACCACAGCAAGTAAAGTTTTCAGATGATGTTATTGATAATGGAAATTATGAGAATGTCGAAATACGTCAGCCTCCGATGAGTGAAAGGACTCGTAGACGTGTTTACCATTTTGAAGACCGTGGAAATCGGCCTTCTCATCATCGTAGAAGAAGTAGGAAGTCTCGTTCAGATAATGCACTTAACTTGGCCGCAGAAAGAAGATGTTCTCCAAGAGAGAGATTTCATTATTACTCCCCTCAGGATCATGAGAAATTTATTCAAAACAGAAGCTCACGTGAGATCCGGGCGTACATCCAAAACGCGGAGCTCTACGGACAATATGCCCACACGCGGTCTGACTACGCGCTGAGGAACCAGCTGGTTGATAAATTTTTTGGATTATATGGTGAGGAAGATGACTCCTGGTGTTCAACTTCATCCTCATCATCCGATTCTGAAGAGGAAGGATATTTTCTAGGACAGCCAATTCCACAGCCACGATCGCTGAGATACCCATACTACACGGATGACCTTTCTGGTCCAACTACTGCATTACCTAGTTCTCAGTTTGGACAAAGGACAACCAAATCAAAGAAGAAGAGGGGACATAAAGGAAAAAACTGCATCATTTCTTAAATTGCTTTTAACAGTTGGGAAGAGCAGTTAACTCTGTAGCTACAGTCTGAACCACATCTTTTTATATTAGTAATCATACTTAGGCAAGTTGCTAAGGTTCTTAATGCTTTGCCAGTGTCAATGATAACCGGAGTTTACCTTGTAGAAGCAACACTGGGAAATGTCACCACGCCAAATGACAGCCTGCTCAGATATTGCTAGGTTTACTGTTACTGCAGTTCCTCATGCAGATGCTTTGTACACATTTTATTTTATGCTTGCTGTTCACCTAAGTTGAATTATCTGAGAGAGGGGGTTCAACAAAGATGAGTAAAAGTGTTACACGTGCTATAGTCACACAGGGTGATCTTTGACTTTTTCCTCTTACCACCAAGAAAAAGAATACTCCATACTGTTCCCTTTCTTTACTGATAAAAGCTTAGTCTTCCTCCTTCAAGTTTCCTTTCTTTTTTCATTTGGGAAAATGCTCTTTTTCCAAAGAGTCCACTATTAAGGAGGCAAAAAGCACAGAACTTGGGAGCTGAAATGCTGGAGGCCTTGATGTATTTAAGAGCAGCAGTAAATGGTTGATACAACTTCCATGCCCTCCACATTCTTTTAAGAATTCCATCCCTCCAAAAGGATTCTGTGTGTATGTATGTGTCTGTTTAAAGGAAGATATTAATTTAGCTGCTGGAGCTGGACCTGGCTGCCAGTGAGTGTTTTCTATGCTGTGTCCCCCCACTCCCTCAGCAGTGAAAGAGAGGTACAACTGCTGGAGTCCTTTGCTCAGGCATGTAATACCCATTAATTCAATGAGTCTACTTATGTAACAAAGACTTTCATAAGGGCTTAAAGGATTAGGCTCCAGAATTGTGACTTTTCAAATGCATTATCCAGGTTTTAAAATGTATTAGCTGCAATTCTAAATAAAATTTTAAAAAATTGATATTTATAAGGTAGTATTTCATAGGCTTAAATGCATTCATAATTTAACAGTGCAAATACTAATGTACATATTGTACAGGTAAAAATTTTAAAAGCTGAGTATTTTTATATCCCTGAATTTGAACAAGTTTGTTACAATATCAAACTAGATTTGTTAGGGGTTTAAACCGCAGCATCGTGGAGGAAATATTGCTTGTATTTTAGTCAGAGGTTTTAAGTTGAAAAATGCTGAAAACTGTTTAGTGCAGAACAGCTTAATTTTGTCTACTAGGTATTAAAAGCTCTGTATGCATGGTGGGGCTATGTAAATACTCTCTAAACTATGGCCTTCTTAATCCTGCAAGTGTTATTTATGGATCAAGCGAAATGTAAACTATATAAATGTAAAAACCACACAAGCCTGGAATATATCAGTACAACAGATATGCAACTACTGTGGCTGTGGATTATTATTTTTTATTATTGTTCCCCTCTTTGCCCAAAAGGTTTGTCAAGTCCACCAGCAGAGAGATGTTGGATTGTTCTAGGAAGCACGCTGGCAAAATTTATATAGTAGTAGGTAATATCACGAGTTGCCTTGAACTCCTGCACGGAGCAGGAGCTATTTTAAGTTGCAATAAATATCTTCCATTTTTTTAGATAAAGGGCAGAAGTTTTTCCCTTGGATTAAGTGACACCCACCAACTAAGATAGATAGTAAATGATAAAGCTGTTTGCTTTCTGACCACCTGAAGAGAGGTAACCAGTGAAACAACAGATATTTCCTACCAAAAAAAGCCTGCAAACTGAACTATTCTTGAGGACACAGAAGTTTTGCAATGAAAGCAAAGAAGTAAGGCAAGGGAGTAGACACATGAGAGAAAAGGAATCTACTTCTAAACTACACTAGCAGTTACGGGCTTGTGTATTTGCCAGGATAAAAGTTAAGTGGCAGATCCTTTACTCTTCTAGTGCAAACAAATGTTGTGTACATGAAAGCTGATCAAAGTACTATCACCAGCATCACCTGGGTCAATGGGATGGTAATGGGATGCTCATGCACTGCTGGTGGGCTGCTGTAGTAGCTCAAGCAGCATTTGCTTTCTTACAGCAGCCAAACGGCAGAGCCCAAAGCAGGAGCTCTGACCTGTTTTCCCTCAAGACCAAACTCAGCCAAGGAAGATCTGATTGCACAGCATAATGCCTACGGGAGGAGTGCTTCAGTGTTGTTACCTTCCAGTGGTTAGTCAGCTTGTTCAGGCCTGGGTTAGCTACCTCTGCTGTGAGGCACATAGATCTCCCTTAAGGTCCTGCAGCCCTGAACAGGTCATTAGCAGCATTAGAAAACAATTAGAAAACTTTGTTTTGCTGAGAAAGGGACTGCTAAGAAACATTTGTGTCAGGGAAAGACTAAGGGGTAATTGTAACAACACTTAATGAAAGAGGAGCTGACTTAGATTTTTATCCATTTGAAAAAAACACACTAAGTTTAAGGATATAGCTATATAACTTGGTTCAGTGTATTCAGCTTGGTGTAAGATTTCTCCATTTTTTTCTGCTTACTTCTTATAAGGAATGTTTCCAAGTGGTTCTTCCACCTTAAAGATAAATGGTACAGGACAGAGTATCTACTACCAGCACAAGATTCAAGATGCAATCACTAAATCTCTAAATTCTTTTTTGTGTTACTAGAATTAGCACCTATATTCCAAGTGGAGTTTGTACTCTCGTGTGTGCTTACCAAATGAGCGGTTATTCACTGACTACTTCCCCCCCACCTCAAGTAGGAAAAGGTTGAGATAAAAGACAGTTCAGTAAGTGGAAAAAAACCCCAAAACACCAAAGCAAAATAGACTTGCCAAACCACCAAGTGATAGAGAGAAACCCCAGATGCTTCCACCAGCCAACCAATTCCCAGCCAGTCCCCAAGCAATGGCAGCTCTGGGAAACTTCTTCCCTCCATCCATCCCCCAGTTTTATTGTTGTGTGTGATGTCATGTGGTCTGGGATATCCCTTTGGTCAGCTATCCCAGTTGTGTCCCCTTCCAGCTTCTTGCCCACCCCCAGCGTACTCGCTGGCAGGTGATGTGAGAAGCAGAAAAGGCCTTGACTGTGTAAGCTCTGCCCAGCAATAGCTGAAGCATCCTGTGTTGTCAATACTGCTTCAGCATGAATCCAAAACATACATCACCTACCAGCTTCTATGGAGAAAACGAACTTTATCCCAGCCAAACCCAGCACAGGCTTCAGGACAGTGTGAAATACTAGGGCAATGTATTTTCCGCATCCTCACGAAGGAAGAAACCTTGCACAGAGAACAGTGTGCATGGAACCAATTCTCCTCTGACACATGGCATTAGCTCCTTCTAAATCCATAGTGGTTTCACTGCTCATTTTCACAACTTATGCTGTCACTCAAAGCTGCCAACCCACCCACTGACTTCACAGATGAGAATCACCCCAGCTTCACCAGGTAGCACTGAATTTTCATGTTCCTTTCCTTCCTTCTTTCCCTTTTATTCTTTCAGGAGTACCTGCACATTAATAATAAGCACTGGAAGTTTTATCTTCATATGACAAAACAAATTGCTCAAGCCCAACATCTCTTCCTAAAGCTTTCCGGGAGCCCCACTGAGGCTGTGCACGAGAGCAAGGACAGCTTTTTTGACTGAGATGGAATAAATCCAAAGTGTATGTTTGTTTTTACAGGAAGGAAGACTAAAAGCCATGTTTCTTTCTTAAGTGATTGGCACGGTATTTTACTTACAGCAACAGAAGCATATAGCACAAAAGGTGAATATTCAATTTAGCAACAAGTACTGGATGGAAAACCAGTTACTGGTCACTCACAAATGTGAATTGAGCCTTTCATAGAAACAGCACTTACAGAAATGTCAAAAGGCTCCTCAGTTTGTAAGTAAGATTGAATCCATTTAAAAAGTCAGATGAAGCTAAGGACAAGCTAATGTAGTTTTGAAAGATCTAACTATTAGCTAATCTGAAATACCAAAGAATATTGGCTGAGGGGTTGGCTCAAAGAGCTACAGTAAATGGGGTTACGTCAGCTTGGCAGGTAGCCACCAGTGGGGTTCCCCAGGGCTGTTCTAGGACCACTGCTCTCAGTGTTTTTATAAATGATACAGACACAGGAGTCAAATGTACATTAGTACGATCAGCAAACCTCACTTACTTAAACTAGGAGCTCTGGACTCCCTCAACAGAGACATGGTGCTTAAGGACATGGTTTAGCAGCAGACTTGGTAGTGTTAGGTTAATTGCTGAACTTGATCTTAAAGGTCTTTTCCAGCCTAAACAATTCTGTGGCTCCAAGAGCAGAAAGGCCACAGAGCTGGGCAATCACCAACCATATCAAATTTAACAAGAGCGAGTGCCAGATTCTCCACTTGGGCCAGGGTACATCCTGTTAGATGTATGAATGGGATGAGAAGCTGGAGAGCAGCCCTATGGAAAAGAGCTCTAGCGGTTTGTGCTGATGGCAAGTTAAATGAGTCAATGGTGTATCCTGGCAGTCAAAAGGACCAACCACGTCCTGTGGTGCATTAAGCACAGCATAGCTGGACAGTCAAAGGAGGGGACTGTCCCACTCTGCATTGGTGGAGCCCCACCTCAAGTACTGAGTGCAGTTTTGGGTGCCTCAGTATAAGCAAGACAGCAGACTAATAAAATGTGCCCAGAGGAGGGTGACCAAGATGTTATAAAGCCTCAAGGCAAGACTTAACAAGGAGCAGCTGAGGTACTCATCACAGTCTACTGCCTCTCTTGAAGAAGCTGCAGAGGGGGAAGTGCTGATCCCCTCTCTCTGGTGACAGGACACAAGGAAATGGCATAAAGCTGCATCAGGGAAGTTCAGACTGGACATCTGAAAAACACTGTTCTCCAAGAGGGTGGTCAGTCACTGCAACAAGCTGCCCAGGGAAGTGGTCATAGCACAAAGCTTGTCAGAGTTCAAGCAGCATTTGCACTTGGTCATGTGGTTCAGTTTTAGGTGGTTCAGCACGGAGCAGAGTTGGATTCAATGATCTTTATGAGTCTCTTCCAATTTCAGACATTCTATGATTCTTTGATTGTAAGCTTAGGTCTTTACAGAGCACCTCAAAAATCAAGATTCTTTTGTCATAGTAAATTTAATCGGGCTTCTAACAAAGGACACTCCTAACAAACTGTACAGTAACAATGAACATTTTTAAGCAAAAATGTATGGAACACTATTTCAGTATTTTTTATTAGCCTTTCTAATCCAAAGCAGAAACTGGTGTCACACCCTGAAGGCTCCTGGTTCTGTAGACAAGTAGTGAAGTGCCTCATACTTCTGCCTGAGAGAAGACTTTGCCTGGGATTTCATGACCAGTCTTGGCAAAACAGGTTGTTGCCAGAAGGGGTAAGGCAGGTCTAGCTACTTTGCCACAACAGGTTCCCTCTCTTCCCCTTTCCTTCCCCAACCAGCATCCTGTACTATCCCTGAGCTGATTCCCACTCCTTGTGCAGCCCACTCGATCCCAGAGGCCAGCAAGGTTAAGTTGCAGGTCATCTCATTTGGGCAATGTGACCTCTTAGAAACCAACAAACACCAACTGCAAAACCCACACCCTACCAACATAAAAACTAATCAGGCATCTCAGGAATCTGACATCAAACATATTCCATATTCTAGATCAATATTTGCATGTGTAAGATGTTGTGATACATACAGTACTTTGTACATAAAACAATGCTGTTTCATTTACATTCTGATGAAATCCGAGAAGCTGTCTTAATAAGGAAGCTGAATTTAAAGACTTTTTGATTTTAAAATACTGTGCACTCTGGAAACAGTGAGCTTTGGTCTTAAGTCCTTTTACAGAGTTTCAAGTTTCTAAATGCAAATGCATAAAAAACCATTGTGGCTTATACTCACCTCTTTGTGATTATGACTGCATTACTCCTTTCCTAACACATTCATAAAAAATGTAATGCTGTACACAATCCAACAGTGAATCACCTAGGTTTGAAATGATGATGGATTTGGGGTCTTAGGATTCAGTTTCATGTTACATCTAATACAAAACTTGGACTTCATACTAAAGAGAGAATCCCACTTGCCTTCCTTGTCATTCCAAATACTTACTCCTTCACACCAGCAATAAAAACTATACACAGCCTTCTAATTGTTAAAAGTTATGGACGAAAACTGGTGAGAAGATGCAAACAGCAGAAGGAAGAGAGGAGAAGGGACTTTTCCCTTCTCAGTGGCTGCCTGCAGTTACACTGTGTAAGGTGTAGTAAAAACATAAAAGGAAATGATTAGTAGCAAATAGTAACAAAAAGTGGAAATCATCCTACGTAATACTGCTTACTAGAAATGACTTGTGATATGGAAACCACCAAAATTTAACAGGCAATTAGAATAAAGAATGCAGCACTTCTTACTTTAAGCAGGTAGAGTTGCTCTGGCAGTCAGAGAATAAAAATTACAGAATAAATCTGAAGATTATAATAAATAATTTAAACCACAGCTGTGACCAGTTTTGCAATTCTTCCCTTCCTGTAGTACATATGAAACCAAGACATATTTCTGGGGAAGCTGAGTAATGAAGAGTTGCTTCTTGTTATTTTAATAAAAAATACAGCATTTGAAGTTACACTTACAAACATCAGAACATAAGTCTACATATGTGGGACTGACTTTTTTTCCCTAGGGAACTGCATAAAAGTTTTAAAAGCAGTTTGCCACTTTACAGCATCTTTGACAAGAACATCCTTTCAAAGGAACAGATGTCAACAAGTACAGGGAGGAAGAATACACTTGTGGAGACTACGGGGAACAAGGTATAGCCACTGGAGCTATTGTGGAGCTCAGACCTTGGATTCAAATCTCCAACAAGTTCTCCTCCTTTCCCCGTGAAAAACAGATTTATGTATTATGGCATACACAACACAGAGGATCCAAAAGCTTCTTTTTTGTCCTTAGTATGAGCCCTCTTTGAAGGATTCTGACAGATCTTGATTGGCAGCATCGTACTGTGCAATGAAATGTTTGAGTTCTTCAATGCATCGCTCACCTATTTCATGCAAATTCTGCCTCAGGGCAAACTGAATGGACTTCTCCAGTGATGGATCTTTATCAATTAGCATCTTCACGACCATGCCAAAGGTTTCGCAGTCTTGTCTGTAGACCTGGAAACGACACATTTTAGAAAACGATTAAATGCAAGATTCTTCGCATTAGCACATCAACAGCCCTCACTGAGTTCGGTGCTACTGCAGATCCAAACCAAAAACCACTGGATTCAACATGAGTTTCAGCTGTAAGGCACCTTTGCATTTTTCTCTCTTCTAACTTGCACTAATGTAAATGTAACTAGCCCAGAACCACCTGGATACAAGCAATAACTTTTATTGAAAGAAATGCCTTAAAAAGAGACATTAAGTTCCTCTTGCAGTAGTATTTAAAACAGAAAGACAGAGCAACATGAAAATGCTAAACTGAATTAATGTTACATATATTTGCAATGAAAATCAACTGTGTCTTGACTTTCACAATCTGTTTATAAAGTATCAATAACTTTGTCTGTAACCTTTCCTAAAACTTTAAATACAAGCTGTGTTTAAGTAATTTCACCAAATTATATTTGTTTGTTGGGTATCTGTTTCTTGCAGGAGTCCTTGACATATATGACTTGAATTAGCTTGACTGCATTTGTGATTCCACCACTAAGGATCAGAGAAATCCTAGCAGTGGTTTACACCTGATCTCACACTGCAGGGAATGAAGAGGCTGTAGGTCAGTTACATACCACAGTTGAGAAGAAGCTGAGAAGAAGTAACTGCTCCTTATCAATGCAAACAGTTTTTCAAACAAACATAACTGTGCTCTTAGGTCGTTTTCAAAGTGAGTCAGTGGCCTTTCAAATTCTTTTCCTTCAGATTCCAGCTAAGGTTATTAATCTCAACACCCACCAAAAAAGAAACTTGTCAAAGTCTTCCAGCTGCAGTACATTTTCACATTCTTTGGCCAACTTCCATTTCAAAAATACACCGGCTTTTTGAATGAAAGTAAGTTTGCTTTATACCTCTGTACTTTTTTTTTTTTTGGGGGGGAGGGGGGGGGAGAAAAGAAAAAAAACCAAACAAGCAACCAAGAATATTACTAAAATGTTGCTATTCCTCAATGTATTGTCTGTTTGTGTTAGAACTTATTTTTAACAGAGATGTGTGACCTTTCCCTCCCATGTTTATCTGCATTGTGGACACAAGTGATACAACAGAATGTAAGCAATTTCCCCATTAGTAAAAGAGAAGAATAAAAAACATACCAAAAAACCCCACAATCAAAATACTACCACATCTTTTTGTTCGTAAGAGCCAGGCTGAGGGCAGCTTAAACAAATTTACGTCAAAGGAATAGTAAAAGAAAACCCAAAAATTCTGTGCACAAATTAAACTCGTCTCAGAAACATAATGATTTCATGTGATACCTTTAATAAAGATGCTTCCCAAAAGTTTTATGTCAAGGCCTGTTTAAAAGGGCCTGTGGTGATGGGATGAGAGGCAGTAGTCTGAAGCTGGGGCAGGGGAGACATTAAGTTGGACATCAGGAAGAAGTTCTGCACAATGAGGATGGTGAAACAGTGGAACAGATTGTCCCAGGGATGTGGTTGAGGCCCTATCCCTGGAGACATTCAAGCTCAGACTCAGTGTTGCCCTGGGCAGCCTGATCTAGTTGGAGGTGTCCCTGTCAACTGATGACCTTGGAGAGTCCCTTTGAACATGATGCATTCCATGACTCTATATTCTGTAAAAAAAGAGTTTGAAATAGGACCTACTTTTCAAGTACTGGCTGGCAAATAAAAGAAAATGTTATGTTAAAATCTCATTTTCAATGGAGATTAAGAAATCAAGAAGAAGAGTGCAGTTCCAAACAAATTAGAACTAAACATCTTAAGAGTGGAAACAGTGTGCACAGGGCATTTTTTTACAAGAGGGGGTTTGTTTCCTGCTTTGTATGCTTAGTTCTTTGGCAATAAAATATCGGCATGAAACTAAGACTTCTGAGAGTTCATGTTCCACAGCAAGTAAAACATGGTACTTGCTAAGAGAGCTTCAAAGAGAGTAAATTTAGGTTACTTTTTTCCTGATTCTTTCCAAGGGAAAAGCTCAGGAAGAATTGCTGTCTCTGATTAGCCATATGACAGACAGATGGTATCTCACTCTGGGTAACTCATCCCTTTCAAGTACTTGCAGCAATTTTGCTAGTAACCTTCATAGAACAATTTCTGAAAGCTTTTTTTTCTCCCCAGAGTCATTATCTTTTGAGGGAAATAGTTCAGAATCCTTTTTCCCCCTCTCTTCTTATTGCATATCTATTTGTCCTATTTCATCACCTTTGAAGTGGTTAGACCAAGGACATGTGTATGATCTTCCACAGGTAAACAAACCTGACAACTGTCAGTCTTCAGAGGACACTGTGCAACACCAGCAAGAGTGAAACCCTGGCAGTAATAGCACAGACACATTGCCTTGTCTTCTATATGAGAAGGCACTCAAAGCTGTAAGCTTTTAACAGGTCTTCAAATTAATGGCAGAGTTCAATCTGCTATTTCTCTCTCACACCTGACTCTCAGCATGGAAGTATTAGCTCAATCTAAGCATATTTTTCTTCTAAATTCCCACAAAAGACTTGGAAGAGAATCAGGAGAGTTGTCATCATTGGTGTATCTGAAGTTAAAAGTCACTTTGCTGTCACAACAATCTGGAAACTAAGCACTTTCATACACAAGATGAACATTTTCACTGCTTTGTGTTAAAGGACTCTTTAAAAAAATAGAATTGACCTAAAATAGGGGAAGAGGGCGAAGGTGGAGCAGGAAGGCAATTCTCATAACAGAAAACAAAGGAAGCAGCTCAGCTCCTCTGACAACAATTGAGCAATTTTCCTTCAACAAGATTTCTACCCCAGCTGCTAATTCTGATGCTCCTGGTGCAATCTGCCTCCTTCTCAATTGTGCTGATAAACCTATTTGTATAGCTGAGACATAAATTGCATCATTGAGATGATCCCTTTTAAAATTACTTTCCCCCCCAATTAATGCAATCCAGTGATTCAATTCTAAAACCAGATGTGTCAGCACAACTGAAAGAACTGTGAGCCACAGTTTTGAAGCGGAATTAACTTCACAAACCAGTTTATATCTGAAGCAATGTACAACTAACAACCCTCAGAGAGAAGTTACCGTGCTTTGCAAAAGGGAGTAAAGACTATCAATTACAAGAATATCAATTACAGTAGATACTAATTACTGCTTTAACAGTGTGGTCAACTATTTAGTAGAAGTGTGAAAGCACTCAAAGCCCCTGAAAAATAAGAAAGGTGTCACGGCATATTAAAATCCATCTTCTTCATGGAAGAGGAGGCAGCAGTTTCTGGAAAATAAGCTGAGAAGGTGATGCTTGAGAAAGAAAGAAAACTGCAGAAAAGGTTTCAGACAAGCAAAAAAGCTCTCTGTTGGAGAATAATACTGGAAGAACTTGTGACCCAACAAGGTTTAAAAATAATCTTATCTTTAAAATTTCAAGTGATACTGATTTTGAGTTCAGACCATGGAAAGCTCTTCTGTAAACATCTGGAACTAGAAACTGAAAATTATTCCACATGTGGGAAAAGAAGATATAACCTTTTTATATTGAAAAACAAGAAAGGGAATAATACCAATGAAATGATTATTCTGTCTGATATATATGTCAGGTAATCCTGAAAACAGCTAAAGCCACAGGGTCATCATTTACCAAGGCTCTAGCACGCTTTTGTTCTCTGAACAAAGATACAGCACCAGCATGAGACAGAATACGTAACACTTCAGTAAGCAGATGAAAGAGAAGCAGAAACAGCTGTTCCCCTTCCAGATATATAGATATATTTATTTTATATACACATACAAAATACAGTCTTGATTGTCCTGTGAATGAGAAGTATGTAAGATGAATTCATGTTCACTTTGAAGAGTTTTCCAAAAAGAGTTTTCAGGACATTTGAAATCTGCTAGGTTGGAGGATCACAAATATGCCTACTTTTATATTATTCTTATGGCATTGCATCTCTTTTTATTCTTACAAGATATCAGCACAGGAGCTCCAGTTGAGATCACTCCTTCACTGTGCTAGTTTCTGTATAAACACTTAGGCTTAGTCTAGATGGAAATATGAAAATATGATTCACGTGCAACATGTTAGTGAATACTCCTCACACATCTGAGGAACTCAAAATTTGCACTTAGAACTGTTCCAAAAGAGGTAAAAGACATTTTTGCTTCTGCACCTAGTTAGAGCAACAGAGAGATGTTAGTCCCTCAGGTACAAGGTGATCAAGCCCTAGAATTCACCAGGCAGAATTAAACTTTTGATAACTCTTTAATCTGTACCTGTGTAAAGTTTTCACAGTTAACCTCAAAGCACCATTGAAAGTGACTTAAATTACAATGTATGACGTTGACATAAAAGAGATGAAGGATGCCACGGAGTTCTTTCAGCTCAACTCTACAATGTTAACCTCTGTGGGGAAGAAAAAGGGGCAGAAGCAAGCATGTGAGGACTGTTCATGTCTTAGACTGCTACACTCCTCCTCTGCAATGAAACCTAACAATGGTCTTGTCTTAAACCAAAGAAAACATACTGAATGACCCAGATGATGGGTGGAAAACACCATCACCAAAACTTTCTTGTCAATATGAACTCTTGAGTGTGAATGAAATTACACTGGCTACAGAATACATTGATAACATGTCCACTACTCACAAAGTCCAGAGAATTTCCTTTCTCTGCCTAGCATAGCTCCACGTTCTTTTCCAAAACTGTTCCAAAACTGTCATTGTGTTTTGTACAACGGAGCTGTTGGACAACATAAATAGCAATGAAAGGGAAAACTGGAGCTTAAGATATCCTCTCCTGCACGTGGCTACTGTTTGCAGAAGAGTCAAATGCTTTGATTCTTTATTGTCTTGGTCTCAAAGTCTTGCATACTTGGCCAAAAAGCATTTTAATTTCAACAGCAAGCATAGACACAATATTCAAAGGGGATGAAGCTAGGTAAAAGATATGTCAAAATGGAGGTATTAGCAACCTTTGTTTCAGCCCACACACTGAGTTCTTCCAGCTTAGCTCTACAGTCTGCAAGATTTTTAACTTCTCAAGGTGATACAGCAAAGCTAAAATTACAGCTTCTGCAGTTCCCTTACAATTGGAAAGGCTTTTCATAAAGACAAGTCTCACCAAGCTACAAGTTGGCTCGCTGTACCTCCCATGTCCACAGCTGGTGGAAAATACAAATGAGTAGCAAGTAGATGCAGATTTCTCCTCTGGCGACTCAACTGAATTTTCACTTCTCATTCCTGAAAGAATTGTTCTAACGAATGTGCCTTATTTCATATCAAGGTAGGTTAATATTAACTATGGTATTCTGCTATTGTTTTCAATTAATATGACTGTGGCGCTTGTTTTGAATGCTCTTGGCTTTATGCGCATGTAAAAGCCTTTTAAACAGGGATTGAGAGACTTGTGCTTGAGCAGCTTTATGCAAGAAATGAGCAAGCAAATTCATTTAAATACAGAAGGTGGTACCTCTGCTTGCAAACACAAGCAGGATCACCAGGCATGAGAAGGATCACATAAAGTGGATGCAATGACCTAGCAAATGAAACTGATGCTCGTGATTTAATCTGTAATTTCTAATCCTTTGCGCATTTTCAGCACAATCCTTCTGCACTTTTGAGCATTCTTATCCCTTTGTACATTTACAGATTAACACTTTCGCACCTCTATCAGAACTCTTTCACAGCACCACAACACAATTCAAGGCTCTTTGAGCATCTCTGCAAGACATTTACACAGCCCACCAGCAGTGCCTGAGTCAGCCCTCATCTTCTGAGATGCCTGTTCTTAGCTCCTCATCCGGAAGGCCAAAGACGTTCAAGGCTCAGTTCACATACAGAAAGGAGTAGCATTGCGGCTCACAAACCACACTAGACAGCCTGCGACCCTGAGATACTAACTTGCCCCTGAGAAGACCCAACATGCCCAGCCCAATCTTGTATCTGTGATTCATTCAAGTACTCATTTAATATACTTTCAGAAGACAGAAACTCTTCAGTTACTGGAGGCACATCTCCCACAATATCAAATAGCCCATGCAAGGAGGAAAGATGCAACATGGTCACTGGTAACTGTTTGATTTCTGACAAAGGCAGAGCTTGAACTTGCAAAGCACAAGCACAGCCTGAGTCTGAAAATGGTACAACATCTCCTCCAGATACCCTTTCAATGAAAGGGCAAACGGCCTGAAACCTTTCCTGCTTCACTGATGCCCCAGGACTCCTCTACACCAGAGAGGTAACAGCTTTAGTTCCCATAGCTAGACCAGAACAGCTAGGCTGGTATAGCCCTCTGGTGGTACAAGCCAGCAGACCTAAAAAAAGGTCTGACAAAGTACTCTTCTGGTAACGCAGTCACCACTTACGCCAGATTTTCTCAGCATGGGTAGACAGACTACGAAGTGTATTTTCTCTTGTACTCCTAACTAAAAGCTCTGCTAAAAGATTTTGTAATGTAGACGTAGCCCTAACCCAACTGCAAACGAAGTAAGGTTCTGCATTACAATCGTCCAGCAAACTGGGAAATTAGTATACACTAAATTACTTCAGTATTCCTGGTACCAGTTTTATCTTCTTTGCCAAAGATATCTTTTTAAAGCAAATGTTACCCTTCCCCAAATCATTACTTTTTAATTTACTTACTTAGATTTTTCTCAGCCATAAAAATCAGACTTACCCAAAATGTACTCTCCTTATGAGCAATAACCTAATCCTCTGCTGAAAGCATACAGAGAAATCTTCATTACTGCAGTGGCAGTGTAATTCTAGTGGTATAAGCACAATACATAAACCTACAGCTCCACAGTGTAAAGAATGCTCAAAACTGTCATTAAAACCCCTCACAGACAATTCTCATGATCGAGACATTTAAAATTGGCTTTCAACCAACAAAGAACTATTTTTCATGGCTACAAAAAGCTGAATTAACACAACAGATTTAATATCTGGTAATGATAGCAGCATACAATTTTAAATTATAAAGTATCAACAAGTCTATTCCCTTGCTAAAAATGCACTAACAATTTTGCCTTGAATCCATGTAATAATTCCTGCACCCATTAACCACTGTTTTTATAGACCAATTAGATATTCACTGACATGCAAATTGAGGAAAACAAGTTATTTAATCTACTATAAAATAATAAACAATTTCATGTTAATTTGCAACTTGCTGAAGATATGCAGAATATTAATGCTCTTTGCACTTCACTGCAATTCTGTCTCCCTTTTCACTGAAAATTTCAAGCATTTTGTCTTAATCAGCTTTCAGAACGTAAGCTCACCATTTTTGGCATCTAAATACTTGACTGGAAGTTCTGATGAAGTCCCTCATGTGGAACAGATGCTGATACAGGCATCATTTTAAAAACAGCATGAACTCCAATTTGAACTCTTGTTTTGCCCTCAAAAGACCAGGACTAGAGACATGGGGGGCAGTGTGCGAGCACAGTGCAGTAGAGAGAGGTGCTGTGAGGAGGCCCATGGGAGAGAGAGCTGAGGCCACCTCACTCTGAACATCCCAGAATATGGTTGCTGCTCTCTGCATGGGGGGCACAGCTGGTGTACATATTGCTTCCAGCACACAGCATCTCCTGCCTGCATTTTTATTTATTCTTTTGATTAAACTGATTTGAAAGAGGAATATGCAGTCTACAACAACACCACTGCAAGGCTTCATTTTAAAAGCAGAATTCTAGTATGAAAAGAGGTGAAAAGCGCTCCATAAAACTGGGGCTAGGTACATATAACTACAGTGAACTCTCTTACATATATATTTTAAGACTGAAAATCCTGAAGAGTTGGCTTGGATCCTGAGAACTTTTCCATACTGTGTAATCCACTGGGAAGAAAATATGCAGGTCAAATAACTTAGTTGTATGAAAGCATTATCTTCAGTTTAAGCTCAAGACATCACCTAATTGCTTCGTACCATGCCTCTGGTGACACCTCTGCAATTACAGTAAAGTCATGCTGTTTGCACAGGGTGGGGACCATTGCAGCTTAGGGGAAGCCAGTGACTAGTTTTGAGTGTGCAGCAACTACAGGAGTGCCCAAACAGAGCCATACTGCCTCCTTTTCTTCTGCACATCAGCCTCATCTTTCTATCACTTCTGTTGTGCTAGGCTCTGCCCATCAGCCATAACACCTCTAATCATCATCTCTGTGGAAAGCGCCACCCTCTCCTCAACTCCCTTCTTCCCTTCACCATCCAAACAAAAAATTGCAAGTTTTTGTACACTTACTCAATGCTTATAAAGCAACCTAAATAAGGAACATACAGCTTTTGTATCACACTGTTGAGCAGAGACAATAAAAATAAGCAGCAATTAAAATGATAAGTCCTCAACAATGATAGGAAGTGTCACACGGTCACACAAGGACAAGTCTGTAAAGCAAGGCTATACGATTCTGAACAATCATAGCAAAAGGCAACCAAGCTGGTACTATTCAGAAAACTGTTCATGTCAACTATTGAACTGTTTCAGCTCTTTTAAGCCAAAGTGAGCAGGGAAAGCACCCCACATAAAGTATTCATTGAACTGCTGTGACTGCATGACAAATAAACTAGAAACTGCAAAGTTCAGCAACAGAGTTTTCATTTACAAAAGCCTACATTTTCCAAACAGTTCCTTGTTGCTTTAAAATAACTACAAACAAGTTTTCAATATAAGAAGGAAGACATTTACTTTAAATATACTGCTAGGAAATCCATATTTACTTTAATAGTTTTCAATACTACAGCGGAGGACTTGAAGCGAATGTTTAAATGAAAAAGAATTGACACAAAACAGAAATGTCCATCATGATACATTTCACTTAATGTTACATTTTGGCAAGAGCAAGTGCGTTATTACTGCTTCGAGAAATGTCTTGCTCAGTCAAGCAGAAGTAGCTCCCATGTGGGAGAGCAAGAACTATTATGTTACATGGTTTTACTGGAGATAATTCTTTACTAAACCAATCAGACCACATAATAACAGCATTCTAACACCAACTACAGGCCCTTGGAGACCAGTTTGTGTGTGGCCTAGATTTCATAGGCTTCTTTTACAACAGATGTGTTGGATGAGGGTAGTGTTACTTCATATATTAACTTGTGTGTTCCTTAGGTAAAAAAGCGGTTTCAAGTTCTACCTCTCACATATTCTTCTTATAGAAAATGTGTGCCTTCTGCAGGCAGACGATGAATTTGACGATGAATTTGAATTCAAATCACAGCATTTACAATTAATCACAGCAATTACAATTAATCAGTTTCTAAACCTCACTAGAAGTACTGATAATCTCTTAAAAGATTTACCACTGACACCTTTTCAGCTCAAGGGTAACACCCAGCTATATGTTTAAGAATATCCAGATACAAACAACTATGCAGCTAAATGAAAATTTGTCTGAAAGAGCAACATCTTACGTATCTATTAATTTCTCTTTGTTCTACAATGATCTTCAAGTCTAGAAACAGCATTTTCAAAGGATCACAAATGCAAACAAAATTTGAAAAGCTCTCCTCTCTGATAGATAAAAAAAAAAAATCCCATTACTTGAAATTCACCAGTTCAGGATCAAACAGGAAATAATCAGCTTTACGCCAGAGGAAGGACCTCGCCCTGCAACTTTTTATTTATAAAACACTGAATTGATGGAAAGCTATTTCCTAAATCTGCTCTGTGGTAAACTTGTTGCTCTATCCAAAACAGGAAGGGTGAAGTTTATCTACAAGAGACTTTATGTTAAGTCTCTTGTTAAAAATGCTTTAATAGCTTTCAGTTATGTCCCACTGATCATAAAGGAAAGCAATATTCATTTAAGCTTCATCAGAATGGACTGTATATAAACAGCAACAATTACGTGACAAAAACGGTCTTCTCTGTCACAAAAACAGAGACACGTTTTTGCATGGAAAGCACAGTAGATTGAAATTCACAACTATGACCCACGCTGCCATCAAGATCAGCAATGATGCATGAGCTTTTACCAAAAAGGGATCGGTGCTCATTTAGTTTGCCCTCAATCTAAGTCTTCATAATTTCAATTTAAAGAAATATCCTCAGCTACAAACATTCTCAAATTCAGCTTTCTCCATTAACAGGGCTCATTTTCATGAATAGATAAGAGAGAATTTTATCCCGAGGTGTGAATCATTTATATTTTTCCCCCCAATGGCACAATGTAAACAAGCAGCAAGAGAAGAAAAACAAACAAACAAAATCTTCCTTTTTCAATTAAGAGCAACTCCCACCAGATTAGATGCACAGCTAACTAGCACCAACATTACTATGCAGTCAAAGCTAGTGTATCAGTGAGTTTTAAGAGACAGCCCTTAAATTAGAAGACTCTGTCATAATTGCTGTCTAAATAGCAACTTCATTTTTTTCCTTCTTTAATTGTTTTAAAAAAAACCCAAAAACTAAAGCAGATTTGGATATGCATGCCAAACTTTAGGAGGTTTAATCACACGTGCAGCATAACGAAAATACAACACAAAATAGATAAACTACTGTATTACTGTATGTAATGGACAGCTTTTCGGAGAAGAAAAGCGACAGCTGCAAGAAGAAAAACAATTACTTAGATTACCAACATTTATTACTTAGTTTATGTTAAACCTTAACGTTTCTCAAAGTTTAGAATTACTTCGCACATTATATTAGCCTTACAAATCAGTTTTATTAGTACCTCAATAAGGGATCACATTTTCTTCGTGTCTAAGTCACAGTCCTGTTTCTAGTCTCTAAAATGTCACTGTCATCATTTACTTTAAGTACTCGCTTCAAATATAAATTAAATAAAGGAAAATGTAAATGTTTTTGAAGACTCCTATAACCTTTCCTGAGCTTGTGGATGGGTATCTTTTCCCATATGCAGCTGTAATAGTTGAAAAGACTATGCCCCCACAGCAGCTGTCACCATTCCCATGTCAGAAATCATCACCCCACTTCTTTCTGCGAGGCAACAATATGGAGAATTAATCCTAAAAATTGATTTTCAGACAAAATCAGCCCAAATCATGTCACATGCTAGCACATCATTTGGGCTGCTGGGAAGGAAGGAATCACCTGTTCTGGGTGAAAGGGCAAAAGGAAGCTGTAGATGACATCTAGAAAGCACATTTATCTATAGCTTTATTAGTGTGTTCAGACTCTTTGCACTCATCCAAGACTGCTCACAGAACTGCTATCTAGACAGACAAAGCACACAGGATCCGTGCTGAAACAACCAGATTTTAGCATGTATCTTCAGTCAGTACAAAGTATAGAAAGAAGCAGAACACAAACCTAGCATTATGACTAGGGGAGGTGTAACTCAGATGTATGATGAATCACAAAATCACAGAATTAACCAGGTTGGAAAAGACCTCTAAGATCACTGAGTCTAACCTATCACCTAACCCTTCTAATTAACTAAACCATGCCTCATCCAGCCTCCTTTTAAACACCTCCAGGGATAGTGACTCCACCATCTCCCCGGGCAGCTCATTCCAATGGGCAATCACTCTTTCTGTGAAGAACTTCTTCCTAACCTCCAGCCTAAATCTGCCCTGGTGCAGCTTGAGACTGTGTCCTCTTGTTCTGTCACTGGGTGCCTGGGAGAAGAGACCAACTCCCACCTGGCTCCAACCTCCTTTCAGGTAGTTGTAGACAGCAATAAGGCGTCCTCTGAGCCTCCTCTTCTCCCGGCTAAACAATCCCAGCTCCCTCAGCCTATCCTCATAGGGTTTGTGCTCTAGCCCCCTCACCAGCCTTGTTGCCCTTCTTTGGACACATTAAAGTACCTCAACATCTTTATTAAATTGAGGGGCCCAGAACTGGACACAGTACTCAAAGTATGTCCTAACCAGCACTGAGTACAGGGGCAGAAGGAACGCCCTGGTCCTGCTTGTCACACTATAATGAAGCCTCATTTCTCATTAACAATATATTAGTTCCTTCTGGATTTTTAGCATTCAGCACCCAAACTATCCCTGCTAAATCTGTTCCCACAATTCTAGCTACTTCCACTTATTTGGAAGCAGAAATTTGATCAAAAAAAAAAGGTAATAAGAAAGTATGCCTTCCCCCACAGAGAAAGCCACAAGGAGCAGAGATTGTCTTTTACGGATAGTAAATTGTATGTCTTAGAATAGTGATTACCAGTTGTGGTTCCAAGGAAAGGTAATAGCAGTTTTTGCATTTACACAGTGGATACACCACAGGACTTGGAATTGGTTATTTGATAAGTTTAGGTTACAGCTCATAAGTAATATTGATGAATCACAGCAATTATCTGGCTCAGAAAAAGCTTGGGAATGTCACTGATTTTTAAATCATGAACAATTTTTACCCATGAAAAGTAAAGCCTATTTTGTGTTTAAAAAGATCTTTTGAAACTAAGAATATTTGGCTTCCTATTTCCTCATTACAAGCCTTTATTAATGAGATAGTTAAACAATGCTGCAGCATTTCAGCACATGAACTGTTACCTATCAAACTCATTAAAGGAATGTCTGCCCTGTTCAGTCCAGTGTCACTGAACATTTTCCAGAAGTTGTCTGATGGGGTGAACTGACAGAGGACAGATTTGGAACAAACTTGGCAAGATATGTGAACACATTCATGACTTTTTTGAAATGTTCGCCTGTCTTCAAATTCTGGCATCCACTGAAAAGCTTTGATTCTTTTTAAGTCTGGCTTCAGTCGGTCCTTATAAAAGGTATTATGACCAACAGAAGAAAATTGAGATCATCAAATACTCTTTTGTGTTGGGGGATTTGGGGGTTTGTTTTGATTGTGGGGTCCTGTCATTACAAGACCTTACAAATAGTCCCTCCCCAGCCTTCATGTAGGCCCCTTTCAGATACTGGAAGGCTTCTATAAGGTCTCCTCAAAGTCTGCTTTTCTCCAAGCTGAAGAGCCCCAACTCTCTCATCCTGTCCTCATAGCAGAGCTGCTCCAGCCCTCTGATCATCTTTGTGGCCCTCCTCTGAACTCTCTCCAACAGTTCAATGTCCTTCCCGTGCTGTGTGCTCCAGAACTGCACACAGTACTCCAGGTGGGGTCTGATGAGAGCAGAGTAAAAGGGCAGAATCCCCTCCCTTGCCCTGCTGGCCACGCTGCTCTTGATGCAGCTCAGGACTCAGCTGCTGTCTGGGCTGCATGCGCACACTGCAGGCTCATGTTGAGCTTCTCATCAACCCAGACCCCCAGATATTTTTCCTCAGGGCTGCTCTCCAGCCATTCACGACCCAGCCTGGATTTGTGCTTGGGATTGCTTGGGATGATGATAAAGCATTGTGCAAATTGACAACAGTAAAAACAAATCAGAACTAGAACAAAGTTAGCAGCTGCCCAACAACTCAGTCAACTTCCTGCAGGTTAAAGATTTGTTGAGTATCAGCAGTAGCATTATGAATTGCGGCTACTGAAGAGATGCAGTAAGTTCTGCCTCTACCCAGCACTCCTGTGTATAGAACTTCACTCTGGCAAATCACAAAGAAAGGTTTCGTGGGGGTTGATTCTCCCACTAAACACTTCCTAAAAATTTCAAATTACCCTCAGCATCTTGATGATTTGAAGATATCCCCAAATAGATAATATCCAGAAACATACTTTGTCATAATAATTCTATCTTTAAAAATATATAAGCTATTGTTTGAGTAGTCTAATATAATTCACTTTAGGACAGACAACAAAACAAGTAATTGCAAGTCAAGTAGCAGAAACCCGGGGAGAGAGTAAGCAAGTATGGCAGTAATACAAAAGAAGATCTCAACTAGATAGTCAAACTGGAAACCACAGAACTATATATTAAAATATTTTCTGAATAAATTGTACTATTACAATATAAACTAACTTTTTAAAAAATGCTGTATCTCTAAGCCTAGTAATAGCTGTTGCTGATGGAGTTTACTGATGTTGGATTGATACAGTGTGTTTTGGATAAGAACAGCATGGAAAGAGCAGTGAGGGATCTTTTGATAAGCAGAACTAAACAGTTTACTGCCCGAGATAAAAATAGGTTCCAAAAGGTCAAAACACTTTAATGCAATAGCCAAAGGAAACAGCCCCATGCCATTTACCTTTTAACCTTACTTCACAGAAGATCACCATGTGCTCTCAAAGATACAGAATAGACAGGGGTTATTCGCACAAACATATCCTGAAAAATAAGGCATTCCTCACTTCATGCCCACCAGTTCATGCTAGTAAAGATCTGGCTGAACTATACTGTCTGGGAACAGAATTAAATGAGGAAAAATTTTAAAGCCAAATTAAATAAAAAACCCCACAATGAAAACTAATGACTTTTCCTCATTTAATTTAGAAATTCCAGTAGGCTTTCTGGTTTTTAAAATCACATAAGGGTATAAGCATTGCAAAATTCCTATTTTCAAATCATCAAGCAAAACATTTGTTATTTCAAGGATTAGTATCCAGAAAGAATTGATTTACACACCGAACAAAGGATTCTTTCATTTATTTAAGAGTACCCTGGACTGTACAGAATGATAACAGTAACTGTTTAATGGAAAAAAAAAAATAAAATGTTCTTTTCTACAGGGTAAGTCAGTATCATACACTCCTAATGAAAAAAATGTGACTAACACTTTCAATTTCACAGCTACAACACGCTAAAACCAGACCTTGGAACTGTTGCTTGGTTTTAATAGGATCCATTGACTCACTTCATCTTACCTCAACTTAGTATTAACTTCTTTCAGTTGTTTACCTTTTCTCTTTACTCTTCTTAGTTCTGCATTGCTCAGCAAAATACGCTGTGAATAAACTCAAATCACTCTTCCTGCTCCATAGACCCTGTAGTTGGCCAACACATACTTAATAAATAAACCACTACCTCTGACTACCTTCACTTCCACAACTCTACACAACTCCTCCTTGTTGTCCCACCAAGCCTTCACTCAAGCTCTCTGAAAAGTCAGTAATAAATTGAAAAAATGTTTCACATCAAGTGAAATCTAAGTGTTTTTGTATTACCTTGCAGCATAAGTGTATTTATATTTCACACATTTCTATCAAATACAAAAAATACAAACAAAAGGCAAATTTCTTATCTAAATGGAAATATTTAAGAACAGTAACAAACACTGCCACTGTTACATTACAGCCATACTCATGGGTTCTCTCTGAGCTTTAATTTTAGGTAATAACAACTCCAAGGAGTACAGCAAAAAACCCACCCTATCTGCTTATACATTATACATAAATGCTGAGCAATTAATCTTGAAATTAATAATAAGTCTACCAATGAAAACCTTACCTGATATGAGGCATTGAGTATTCAAACTCAACTAACAGGTTAAATGACCTTGCCTTTTAAAATCTTAGTTGATCCACAATGGACAAAAACAAGCCCATCACTTTATCCTTAAGAGACCTCTGCATATTTTCAGCATATATATTTTTCAAGAATACTTGAAATATATAATTCCATAACAGTAAATAATAAACATTGTATAGCAACGGTCAAATGGCAACAGACTGAAAAGAAGCTGAAGAAGATAAAGATAAAAGACACAAACCATGTTACTACAAAGACACCAGACTTTAAAAAAACTAATAGCATGATTTTTAACAAAAGGGTTATTGAATCCTCTTTTCCATAAGGAGAAAGGATCATTTTTATGATGGATGTCCAATTCAAAGGAGTGAATAAACTGGTCCATATACAGAGTAAAGAAAAAGGTTTGTGTTAAACACTGAGGTTACATTCTCAGAAGTCTTCACCATACAGCACAAGCCTAAGACAAGCAAGGAGTCACCTTACATTTTCATTGCACTGTCAGAAACATATTCATTCAACAGTTATGTTTCTCTCATCAATAATAAAGAAAAAATACTCGGATCAATATAAATAGATGAGGAGGGAATAATCTTTATAGTAGATTACATACTTCTCTTTAGAAGAATTGCTCTAGATGCTTATTATGACAGGAGTAACACCTACATCAATTGAAAGGCTTCAGAACCAGCTTATTATAATGATACAAGTTTTTCTTGGTAGCAAACCCCCCATCCTGTTTAAAATAGAACACTCCTAAAACGGAGTTTCTTTGGTAACTCATCTGGGTCATGAGAGACTGTGTGACTACTTTAAACTCAAGACTTTTCTGACAACCCCCCCATTCCCCACATACTGGTTGACTAATTCCCAAACCAAGAATGCATTTTATTTAACTCTTCTTTATTAGAGTCTGTCTTATCAAATCACACACAAATTCTCAATTTTAGATTAATCACATCTGTATTAGGTATGTTAACGACTCAATACTGCAAACATTTTACTATCTATTAACTCATGTAGAGATGATAATTGTCACATTGGGAGTACAGAAGTACATCACAACCCAAAAGGAGATTAACAGGACCAATAATTTGGTTGTATGTATTAGGAAACATTTCATTCTGTTATTAAAAGCACCAATACATGGGCTCAAGAACCAAATAGTCTAAACCAAACTAAGGGTGAATCAGAGAGTTTTCCAGAGCTCAGAGTTAAACATTTGGGCATCCTGTTACTAGAAAATCAGAGGGGAAAAAAGAATTAACTGACCTCAGTAAAACAGGAAACAGAATCTTATGAGTTTGTCTTTGCTTCTGATTTTAGCAAAAATGTACTTGCAAGAAAACACTTCATAAAAAAAGGGAAACTTTACAGAGTGGTAGTTATGCCTAATAATGAATCTGAGAAAAACATTTAAAAATTTATCAAGGTATTTTTGAGTTACAGCTAGACCTTAGGTAATCAGATTAATAA
Organism: Ramphastos sulfuratus; assembly: GCA_013399055.1. Classification (NCBI taxonomy): domain Eukaryota; kingdom Metazoa; phylum Chordata; class Aves; order Piciformes; family Ramphastidae; genus Ramphastos; species Ramphastos sulfuratus. Next base: position 97,460 of record WBNM01000028.1, on the reverse strand, counting down.
TTTAATTTAAAACTCTTTTCTACATAAATAAATTATTCTTACTGGGTTTTTTATTTGTAGTTGATGAGAACTACAGCAAACTGGACCAAATGGACAAAATAACAATTCAGCACCTTCTCGGATTCTTTACTGATTTAAGGTACTCGATGCATGAACCCTGCATTTCCTGCCTTATGATTGTAGATTCCTGCAGACACTTCAAGGGCATCCAGAGGGGAAGACATCAAGCTGGAAGCACCTGACTGCTCTCCACTTGTTTCTGGCACCAGAAATAGCAACGAGTTTTCTTGCATGATATAGCATCTCCACCCTCCAGCCAGGGAGAAACTCCACTGCACTTACCCATGGGCTTTCAAGCTGTGGAATTAATTCCCATCTCCACCCATGTTCCACTTTTTCCCCATCTCATTCTTTTCTCCACCATCTTGGCTGTAGTTCCCAATCTTGGCACAATTTTTTTTTTTTTTCATCTGCAAGTCCAGTCCCACCCTCATTCACTGCTTCCTACACTCCCAATTCCCAATCCTTCCTATCTCTTCTGTCAGCTCAAATCCTTTTATCTCTTCTAAGATTTCCTCCGCCCTCCAATTCAGAGGTCACCTCATTCCTCAGCTAGACATAGTTCCACTCCATTTCTCCCTCAGAAACTCTTGTGTCCTTTTGCCCCTGACTTCTGGATGCTCTATATCCAGTCTTTCTACTAACTTCCCTTTGGCATGGTCCACCTCTCCTCATAGAGAAGGAACTTTCACAGGAAGATTCCTAACTTGACATTCACATGCCTTCCCACACTGCTTTCACTCCTTCCAACTGGAAAAAGCGCCTAACTTTTGTTGGAGGTGGAGGGGTGCACCAGCCATTGCCAAGAGCTGATCAAGGTACAGTGCCCATCTCCTTGCTGGGAGAGCTATGGGCGAGAATGCCCCACCAGTAGAAGTCATCTAATTACAGGTTTCAAGGAGGTTTTCTCTACTTCATAGGTCTCCCAAAAGAGACATCTTTACCATAATCTGTAGCACAGTCTTTACTGCAGGTAGCAAAAGCATTCAAAAGGGCATTCAGCTTTATTTCACAGGCAGTTGTGTCTTGGTGAGGGAGCATTTCTCTGTAATTGCACACTTCCACTTCATCACATTAGCTGACAGGTAATAAAATACATAAAACATTCAGTAATCTTTTGATCTTCATCTTCCTGAAGTGCAAATACTTTAATGAATTTTAAGATGGTAGAGTTTCAATTAAAAGGAATCATTTAGTGTACAAAACTGAGCTATCTCACAACCAAAAATATCACTTATTGTGATTTCTCTTTCCTCTCAGGATCTACTGAAGAACTTTGGAGGCTGGAGCAGTTGTGTACCAGCTTGGTACACAAATAAATTAAAGTTAAGCTGCAATAGGCCAGCTGTAGGAAGTTGTTATGAGTGTATCTAGTGATACATTCTGCTCATAAACAAGTAAATTCTCCAAAATATGTGGAACCAAGGTTGTTAGAAGTTAAAGATGGTAAGATGCCCTTCAGAAGAAGAGTTCTGGTGAAAGCACCTTTAGACAGAAATTAAATAGAAATATTTTTTCAAGTTTTATCTTCTCTATGACAATAATAAGTAGTTACAATGCAAATGCCACCAAAGCCCATAGCTTTCTGTAGGTTTCTGTCTGACGATTAAATAACTTTGAGCATCTAAGGCAGTGCTTTCAAGATGCTGAACATCAGAGGCAGTAGCGGCTCAACTCACAACATAGTGTAGATAGTCACTTGTGGTTGTTGGCACATTTAAGGAACCACAATGTGAATGAGAGAACTAGTTTAGGAAATGTGTGCAAACTTCTTACTCTTTTTTTCTGATCTGAATCATGGCCTTCCAGTATCTGAAACAGGCCTAAAAGAAAGCTAGTGAGGGATTTTCAAGGATGTCAGGTAGTAATAGGACTAGAGTATGGAGCAAAACCAGAAGTAGGTAGATTTAGATTGGATGTTAGTTAGAAGTTCTTCATCATGAGGGTGGAGAGACTTCAGAACAGGTTGCCCAGGGAGGTGGTGGGAGCCCCACCTCTGGAGATTTTTAAGGCCAGGCTGGATGGGGCTCTGAGCAATCTGATCTAGTGTGAGATGTCCTTGCCCATGGCAGGGGGACTGGAATTACATGATCCTTGACGTCTGTTCCAGCCTGACAATTCTATGATAGCCACGCTACACAGAGACTATGTGGTGGGGCCTGTCCCCCAGGGGACCTGGGAACTACACAACACAGGGACTTACTTTCTTAAACTATAATTGCTACAAAACTCTTTGTGATGTAAAACTGAGGTCTGCAATGGTACACATTGGAGTTAGGGGTTTTTTGTGTTTCATTTTGTTTGTTTGTTTGGAATTTCTTTAAAACAACTCCAACACTTGCATAAGGGCACTTTCTGATGTCTAATGAGATTCAATCACATTATGATCTTTCTCCACTGGAATTCATATGTAGTTTCTGCTCCTGTCTATTTTTATAAAGGCTGTTAACAAGTAATCATCTTGGTTTATGCTTAAACTGAATTCAGTTGAAACCTGACAACAGAGTCAAAAGATACACAGATACTCTGTGATTGCATAAGCTAGTTTCTCCAAGAAGCCAACTTAAAAAAACATTTAATAAAATGGGCGTATTTCCAGCTGAAGATTACCACTGAAAAGCTTGTGTCAGCGTATTCTAATCTATTCCTGATTTTGTGTTTAAAAGTGCTTACGTGAAGATTTTTTTTACTTGGGTAGCATGTGACCGAAAATGTTAATACATAAATTACTTACTATGCTAAGGTGGTGAACTGCTTATGGGGAGTAATTAAAGTCAAGTAAGTACACACAGAACCCACGTAAGTACAACATTTCACGTTGTAATGAAACCAAGCATTTAGGCTATCTAGGGGGCAAAAGAGGGGAAAAGACTGCTAGCAAGCCAATTAAACCATGGAGAAATAATATCAAACCCATCTATTAAAGGTTATTAGTGTCATTCAGAGCAACGATCAAAGTTCAACAGTTCAAAAAATTAATGTATAAACAGTGCTTCTGTTATACATAGGAAGCTAGAGAATTGTGAACAGCACGACTCACTTTATTTTGTCAGTATTCAACTTCTGTAATTATAGGTCAGGTTGACCGCCAGCCTTTTAAAGACAAAGTACCAAGGCAAAGCAGGCACACTAGAACCTTTGTCCTGTGGGGAATACTGGCCTTTGTTTTTCTGCCACGTTTTGCAAAGCCTAACATTGTGATAGCCACACCAGTGTGTGGCCAGATAATTGCTGAGATCTGAAAGTCACAACATTATTGCAAATAAGAGTTAAACAAAACAGGAAAATGATCCTTGTGGGTTGGTGATAAATTATGATATGCATTAGTCATTTACACCTCAAGATAAAATGCTCATGTTTTCATAATATTAATCTACAGACACAGCACATGCATAAACATCTTCTGAAGCAAAATAGTTGTTTCTATTTCATTTAGGATAGTTCCCAATTCTGATGACTTAGAAAATCATCTCTCTAAGAATAAACTATAAAAAAAACCTCCAAGGTTATATTTCAAAGATCAGAGCAAATTAATATTTTCTATGCCAAGCTTTTAAGATACAAACCTACATAAACACTATAACCATTCAAACAAATTAAAAAAAAACCCAAACCGTAACAGTCCTCTGTAAATTGCATCCTTTTAAATAATTTGCTTGCTTTCCAAATGCCACTTAATGACTGTGAAACCACTAATGTTCACAGAAAAGAACAAGCTATTGAAAGAAATGTAGCCTACGCATCTTTAAACATACTTGAGCTTAACCTGCTCAGTAACACAGCCAACAGAAGAAAGAAGACATCAGGCCAGGCACTGAGAAACTTAAGAACACAGCCTGCAACAAAAGTGTCTTCGGTCACAGATGGTCCTACATTTATATACTAATATTGTCTACAAATCAGATTACAAATAGATTACATGTACCAACAAAACTATCATCTAAAAACCAAGTTTCTGTTATATTAAGATCAGTCCTACTGCAAAAAAACACATGAAATCCCATAAAACTGCAGATTCACACTTCAGCACTTTTTCCCTATCAACAGGTTGTCTGTGTGATAGTCTTCTGTTGCTGCTTACTCCAACCTCCAGCTTCACTGGAGCTCTTGTCAGTGAAGGAGAAATGGAAACCAGTTTCCATGCCAAACATCGAGTCCCTCCTGCCACCTACCTTCCTGCCACTATTTTCATTTGTCACTTAGCAGGGTTTTTTTGCATGTTCACTCAGTTACCAACTTCCCACCATCACATATGGGTTTTTGAAACCTCTCCTTTATGATTCTATTCTCCATTTGCCCCACATACAACCTGTTTTAAGCTCTGCTTGGACTCTTGTTATATCTACAAGTCTTTCAGTAGACCAATGCAAAGATGGTATCAGGAATGCTGACAGAACTGAAGCGAAATCAGTTTCAGGGTGAGTGAAACAGATGCTAGGCAACAGTTCTTCATGCTAGGGCTATTTCTAAGGCAATTGAAATGTATGGTTCTAATTATTAAGTAGTTTTGACTGATCCTATTCTCATTTTGTTTCAATCCAGGAAACTGCATGCTTCCCCAAAAGCAATGTTGAAGTATCCCTTCAAAATTCAAAAGATGCCTTTTGAAACAACACTGCTAAGACCACCTCTCAAGTGCACCAATGCCCTTCCATTAAAGCAAGAATAAGCTGGAGACAAAGTTGGAGAGGAAACTGTATCCTCTAAGTTCAGTTATTAAAGCCTCTAACAACAAAACCCCATCACCAACAACAATAAAGCCACATCCATAATAATAAACCTCACCCCCACAGAAACCACCACCTTTATCAAGGCTCAGATTGTTAATCATTTCTAGCTTTGTCCAGTAGCTTTCTTAGGAGCTTCACCATTGTCAGTTCTCCTTATCCCTCCAAGCACCTTAAATTCTGACAGTTATTTCAGTATGCAATTTCTCATACTTAGTTCCTAAATACATATCAAGGCCTACACATTTTTAGGGAGTTTTGTCTCTTCCCAACTCCTTTTCCAACACTCATCATCACCTGAAAGTATTCCTTCTTCTTCCTAGGCTACTCAGTGTTACAGCTTCCAAATCTTGTTTCATCCTGCTTTTAAGTTCTTCTGGTTTCTCATGACAGAGAAAGAAACTTCAGGTCAAAGGAGCATCGCTAGCGGTTGATTGGAAAATGCAATTGAGTGGGCAATTCCTTAAGTTTTCATTTTATCTTACCAAGAAATTCATCTTGTCTTTCAGATTCAAACAGCTGGACACAGAATGAAACAGGAACAACCTTCTTATATATTTCCTTTGGTTTCAAGTAAGTCCAGCAATTTTACCACATACCTAACTACTTACCCTCTTCTCTCAATTAAGTCTTCCAGTGATTTGCCATCAAATTGTAACTTCTGTAAACAATCCCCTTTAAGACTGTCCTCAAGCCAACAGTCCTCTTTGACATCTTACAATCTTCAGTACTGCTTGAACACATAAATGAAGCACAACCCTATCAAAAACTGTGTCCATGACTACACTTGTCAGTGGGCTGAGCCCCCAGCATTCACTCACTTCAAAATAATATGGTCAGCACAGGTCAAAAATTGTTTACATTAAAAAACATAAGGCAAACACAAAATCTTCCATAGATTGGTAGTGACAGAAAGCTAAAGGTGAATTCTATCTAATGCATTCAAGATACACCCTGCTGTTACTGGATCCATGCACACATTTCTAGTGTGAAGTTCTCTTTAAAGTGTTACCCTCTGAGCATTGCATATTAATAACACTTTTTTATCAGCTTTGGAATGAAAAAGGCTGCTGGCAAAAAGTTGAAATGTGGTAATACACTTCCCTATTAAACTATACCTTCAGGTGCTGAAGTAAAATGAGTGAGTTGCACTGATTTTGCATATGCAGCAGTTTGTAATTACCAACACTGCAGTGCATACCAAATAATCCATTAATGTCCATTGAAAGGGAAGAGAACACAGCTAAATAAATTGAAGTGAAGGACTGCAACTTCTAAAACATGAAGAAAAACACAAGGGAAGTAGCTACAGCACCAGCAAGTATCCTGCCCTTTAATGTATTTGTAAAAGAGGTTTCTTGCTACTATGTTCTCCATCCCACAGTTTCATAAACACAAAACCAGAGTTTTCTGATAATCAGATTTAGAAAAATGAAAAATCCCAGCACAAAAGAGACTTGAGGCAAGCGTGAACTACAAAGACGCAAATAAGCAATACAACTTTATTAATCTGATTTGCAATGCTAAAAATTAAGGGGGTCTAGAATAAATATTAAAGGATGGTAAAAAAATCCCTAAGTCGGAATTAATATGGAGGAAAAAGTATCTAAGAATGTGTAAAAAGTAATCAATTTCTTGCCTTGTATATAAAGTAACTAATAAACCACAAAAGGATGACACAAGATCATAGGCAGATCATTACTATTAAGTAAGGCAATTGTCATCAGTTTTTCCTAGAAGCCTACAGTAAAATAACAAAACCTGAGACAAATGTTTTCTTGATTAGGAAAAAATAAATTAACACATGTAATTACATCTTACATTTCAACGAAGTAAACATAAGCTCAGAGGAGGCATGATACTTACTATGCTACCAACCAAGCTAGACTGATGATGATGAGTCCATCATTAAGGCTTTGCTACTGTGTATTAACTACACAAGGTCTGAAAGGCAATGGAAAAGGTAGACGGGAACCAAAATCTAAGCTTCCTCATCTTCTAATCCCATTTGGCCTGTTACTCTTGTCTGGCCTACTCTCACCAGCAACAAAGCACGTCTGACCTCATCCATCATCAGAAATAATCCTTTAATGTGTTTTCCAGCTACTGTTCCAGTTCCTTCAGCTTCACTTAACTTACTACCTCTTAACTCATATTTTAATTAGGGGATATTTTCTAATTTAGCCTGAAACAAGCAATGGCAGAAGCAGAATTCTGGCATTCTGCTCAGAAGCAGAATGGCAGAAGCTCATCTAAGGCAACAGTAACCTGTTTCCCCAACTCAACTGAATTCAACAGAAAAGCTACAACATCCAGGGTCAGCTTTGATAAGTTCCTTCATTCCTTCCTGGACCCCCTTAGCCCAATTTATTAGCTTACTTATCTTACTGCATCTACTAAAACTTTAATGTTTAACATACTCAAAACTTAGAAAACTTTTCTGATAGACTCATCACAGTTTCTCCTTAGCTTATTCCTAGCCAAAATGCAGAAGCTACTTCATATTTACGTCCTCTTTGCCTTTACACTGCTGAAGCACTGTTAATCCCCCCAAAATCTAGCAATGGATACAGGAGGTGCTGCGGACTGTGGAAGAAAGCCATGCAGTATACTTCTATACATTACAGAAATTGTAATGCCTGTGCATTTTTTTTTTAGTGGTCTGTTATTAAAAACAAAACTTTAAAACTAATTCCTTGCAATGTAATGTTTTGCTTTGTGACCTGTTAGTCTTCTGTTAGAACAGCACCCCCAGAGAACAGAGACCCATTAAAAAGTGTTAAATGCACACAAAGACAACTCCCTTATTACTACAGAAGATTTTATCAGAACAAGAGATGTGGTAAAGCAAGAGAACAAGAAAGACTTCTTCTGAAACTACACACTCTATAACTGCTAAACCTTAACTGCTTTTCTTACTTAACTGTAACTTCTAGGCCAAATGTTCAAGTAATATACCTAACGAGAAAAGCAGCTAACAGCAGATCTGGAAATAGAATCTGGAGAGGCTGCTAATCCAGTCACACACATACATTTTTCCTTCTTTTTGTGTACTGTATCTATGAAGTTTCAAATGCAAGCTTTGGAAAACTATGATTTGCAGCATCTTCTAGCAAGGAGGCTGTCCAGTTAGGGTTCATTAACACTACTGAGGGCTGCTAACAAGTAACGCTGATTTAAGAAGTCATGTAAACAAGCCATTAATCCAAACATTTGAACATTCAAAAATATCCTTTCTGCTGAACATTTAAAAGAATTGTTGAACTAAAAGCATCCAGTCACACAATAATTCCAATAAGAAAAGAGAAAAAGGCATTCAAGAATGTATTAATTAGATGCCAGAGCTCTGTGGTAATACACAAATCAAGCTCTGAGTGTCAAATCTCATTCAGAAACTTAGAGGTTTGATTTTTTGCCAAAAGGAAGGAAAGTACTTGGCTCCTTTCATAAAATGTGTCTTCAGAAAACAAGAGATTTTCAGAGGTAACTCATGTCACTTCAACTTGCATATGCAACATTTAAGAAACTGGACACATAATAATGGACTAATTAACAGAGTGTTGCAGACTTGATGTCTAGACAAGATAAGATGTTTCAAGAATCCCTGCTACTCATGCTAGTAAAAGAAAAACAAAGAGAGAGCCTTTTGTGTAACACCAACGCTGAATCGCTCCAATTGTGAATTTAACACCAGGGACATACTTGTCCTTGCTTCCGGAAAACAAACCCAAACAAATGTAAAAAAAACCCCAAACTCCAGCACATTATGTGCTGAAAGCATAAGCTGATCCTTAACTGCTTAAGAACAGAAACTAAACCACCCCAACACAATAATGTATATTGTATATTATTAAATGAAAAACCATTAGAAAGTGTATGAAATTGGTACATCAGCAAGCTGTGAGCATTCATTGACTTTCACACTCCGGTGCAAAATTCTCTGCTACACACATTTCAAGTACCTCTAGACCAATCTCTTAAACACCTTCTTAATGGACTTCTACCCCACTGTGCTCACACAAGATGTAACACCAAATTTCAACATAATAATGGTGGAGGAAAAAGGGGAAGGCACAAAGGCATAAGGAAACCACTTAGCTTAAAAAAACAGAAACAAATAAACAAATCAATCCAGAAGGTTAATTACCACACTATTTTTAAGTTTCTAACTGCTTATGAATGCAACATCAAAAGCCACATCATGGATCTAGACACTACCATACAGGCTATATTAAGACATGAGACACATTACTGCTGCAGAATTTCCATTCAGTACAAGGAGGCACAGAGATTGGAAAAATGAATGGATGGAAGGGATCAGTTTTCCCAGTACCTGCTGTGGGGAAGTTCCAGGAAAGATCCTATTCTATCAGCCACAAAGTGACAGAGCCAGAGTGTCCCAGGAACTCAAACCTTTCCTCATAGTAGCTAAGCTCACTCCAGGTGGAACAGGTTCTGATAGGCAGGTGAAAACAGTCAAAGCCAGGGACTACAAGAGCAAGCCGTGAGTCCACAGTTCAGACAGGGACAGGAAACTGCCAAGAGGAGCAGGGAGCAGAAACCCTGTCCCTGGTGGAAAGAAAGCATGTTGTGGAGAACAGCATATAGGACTTTGACGGTAGCTGAGCTCAGAGAGAGCAAGAATAAAACACTGAATTAGCCTATCCAGCGAAACAGTGGAATCTGGAAATACTCTGGACTCGACAAAGCCCTAAATGATCTGTTTAAACAGAAACATTGGCCCAGGTGAAGCCCCATCCAACCTGGAGATTTCCAGGATACATCACTATGCCTACCATTTCAAAGACAAGATCAGAGGCTTCCAGGACCTGCAGTCCTACTTCAGCAATGCTCTCAGGTGCCTGTGCATCTTCAACCGTGTTCTCCCTTCCCAAGGGATATTGTCAGACTTCAGACTAAATGCATGCTTTGGAAGTTTGCTAATCTGGGAGTCACACAAGTAATTCTTGTCTCTGTTGAAACAATGTCCTTCTAGTCCCCTCTACCTTCAGCTACCTTCAGTTAATATTCGCAACAACTGCAGACTCTAAATCAGCAAAGAGTAACTAGCACTTATTTGACAATTTTTATCCAATCATAGTCACCACACAGAGAACTTTTTCTTCAAATCACACTATTTTACATGAATGCTTGCAGTAAGTCCCACATCAAACAAATAAATACGCAAATATATTTTTGGTGAGGCAGAGTGACCATTTCAAACTACATTCCATTTAGAATTACGAATCTGGCAACAGCACTATTGCAACTTAAAGGAAAAAGAGGGAACATTAGAGAAGAGTGACATAAGCAATACCCAAGATATGGAAATTGACTTCAACAGAACACCTGTACAAGTATTTAATTCAATTGCTTAAAGGATTTTTGTTCCTTTGCTTGTTTGTTTGTGGCCAGCAGGAGCAGGGAGGTCATTCTCCCCCTGTACTCTGCACTGGTTAGGCCACACCTTGAGTACTGTGTCCAGTTCTGGGCCCCTCAATTTAAGAGGGACATTGAGGTGCTTGAGCGTGTCCAGAGAAGGGCAACGAGGCTGGTGAGAGGCCTCGAGCACAAGCCCTATGAGGAGAGGCTGAGGGAGCTGGGATTGTTTAGCCTGGTGAAGAGGAGGCTCAGGGGAGACCTTCTTGCTGTCTACAACTACCTGAAGGGTGGTTGTGGCCAGCAGGAGGTTGCTTTCTTCTCTCAGGCAACCAGCACCAGAACAAGAGGACACAGTCTCAAGCTGTGCCAGGGGAGGTTTAGGCTCGAGGTGAGGAGAAAGTTCTTCACTGAGAGAGTCATTCCCCACTGGAATGGGCTGCCCAGGGAGGTGGTGGAGTCACCGTCCCTGGAGGTGTTCAAGGCACGTTTGGACGTGGCACTTGGTGCCATGGTCTAGTCTTGAGGTCTGTGGTAATGGGTTGGACTTGATGATCTTTGAGGTCTCTTCCAACCTTCCTTATACTGTGTGATACTGTCTGTGTGTTTTTTCATAAGAGGAATAACAGACTGTATCTCGCAAGTTGGCACTTCAGCTCCAGCCCAGGGCATCGGGCTGCCTGTTTCTCTGCTGTACAGCAATGAATTTACTCATTGTGACACTGTACATGTTCAGCCAGCATAGTGTTTTGTCTCTGGGTTTACTTGAAATAGTTATCATACTATGAAGGAGAAGTGCAGATTTAGATTGGATTTTAGGAACGAATTCTTCACTATAAGGGTGGTGGAACACTGGAACAGGTTGCCCAGAGAAGTGGTTGTAGCCCCTTTCCTTGAGCCAAGGTGAGGCTCAATGGGGCTCTGAGCAACCTGGTGTAGTCAAGGATGTCCTTGCTGACTGCAGGTCCCAGAGGGCTAGACTAGACGACCTTTGGAGGTCCCTTCCAGCCTGGACCATTCTACGATTCTATGACTAGCAGTAATGTTGCATGTCAAGGATTAATTTTACTGTGCAAAACCCAAAAAACATACATTCAGTTACACAGTAGTAAAACTGTGTAATAAATTATACTGAGAAGTTCATCCAAAGAACTGTTAGTAAGCAGTTGACCATCAGACTGCGAATTAAGCTTCTGTTCCACTTTTTGCTCTTTCTCTCATTCCTTGTCAAATGTAGAGAAATCAAGTCACACAAAATTAAATTGCATTTTCTTCTAAATGATGACAATTCAATGTCAAGAGACTACAGAGAGTCTGTTACCATATACAGTAGGAGGATTCAATATTTCACAATTACTAATCAGAATTATCATAACAATTTTTAGATTTTTAATTGCTGAAGCACAAGTTACTTTTAAACATTTCTCTGAAAACATGTAAGTCATTTTACAGTCTTAAGTTTAAATGATTAAATATATCTTATCTAGCCCTCAAATTCATGGTATTTGACTTGATTTTAAAAATTAAAAAAAACTGTGTTCATTTGAATAAAACATACAGAAGATACTTCCAGTATCACTCTAAAATCTTATTTTAATTCTGCAGAAGCTGAGAGCTTCAACATTCAAAACAGCAAGAGGAGAAACTGGTTCTGTGAAACCCAAATCTAAGTTACTCCATGGGCTTTTCTGGGCTGAGTTCCTAAAAGTATTCTGTTATACAGAGCACAGAATCACAGAATTGTCAGGGCTGGAAGGGACATGAAGGGGGACATCGTCTAGTTCCAACTCCCCTGCCATAGGCAGGGACACCTTACACTAGATCAGACTGCTCAGACCCCCATCCAGTCTGGCCTTAAACACCTCCAGGGATGGGGCTTTCCACCACCTTCCTGAGCAACCTGTTCCAGTGTCTCACCACCCTCATGGTGAAGAACTTCTTCCTAACACCCAATCTGAATCTACCCACTTCTAGTTTTGCTCCATTCCCCCTAGTCCCATCATTATATGACATCCCACAAAATCCCTCACCAGCTTTCTTGTAGGCCCCTTTTAGATACTGGAAGGCCACAATAAGGTCTCCTCAGAGCCTTCTCTTCTCCATACTGAATAGCCCCAACTCTCTCTTCATAGGAGAGGTGCTCCAGCCCTCTGATCATCCTCATGGCTCTTCTCTGGACACATTCCAGTATGTCCATATCTTTCTTGTAATAGGGGCTCCAGAACTGGACACAGTGCATAATCTAGATTTCTTTAGCGATAACTTCGAATTCTACCAAATGTATTGACATTTGGGGTTTATGCACAAATGTTCATGTTTTCAGTATAAGCCTATCCTTAGGACACAGGGAAAATAAACCAATCATAAATTCACCACCATCATGTTAAATAATCACAGTTGCTTTTTTCTAAAAATCTGTTCCTCGTGTCTTTATCTTTTTTTCAGTTTTCAGACATAAATGTATGCACTTGCCGCTGGCTGATTCAGGTCAGGTATGACCCAGTGATCAGACACAAGAATAAACACACTGCACCGTGACCCTCATAGTTAAAATATGCTTTGGTTAACTCCATCTGAGCCAAACCCATGCAAAGCCATGCCCACTGGGAACGGGATTATGCATGAAAACAAAAACAAGTAGAAAGCTGTGTTTAAAGTGTCAAGAAAAAAAGGAACTGTGTTACAGCACAGGAAATGGGATCACAGGCAACAGAACAAAGGCCACTAGAATTAAGATGGAAAACAAAGACCTTGAACATGACTAGAGACCTACTTTCTTTAAGATGTTATTATGACATAATGATGATGGGGAAAGTGATTTCTATTTCCTTTCCACCCATCCCAGGCATACACTGAAAACACTGTAAATGAGAGCAAGTTCGGAGAAAGTCATCTCATTCTCCCACTCAAATGATAAACTTTAAATGCAATTTCCAGAGCTGGGTATAGTTGTAGTTATGTCAGAAAGATCAAGTCAGAAAAAACTTCAAAGTCTCCATTTAAAGTAACAAAAATACAGTAATAAAACACTTTATGACAAATTAAAGGCTATTGTAGACAATTTCCTTACTGTGAGATGATATATTAAAGACTAACACATGAATGAACTTCCATTGAACCTTCTCAAAAACTCAGTATGACAAGAGTAATAGAAACCTTGTTTTGTATTGTCAATGCCCAAGTACTCAGCACAAAAGAGAAAATAACACAAATTCTAAACACCATCTTTCTCCCTCATCTAGATCACTGACATCAACACAAGATACTGTAATCAATGTAAAACATAAAGGTTCTTCACCTTCAGAGAATGACAACAGCACTTCGATTCAAAGCCAACTAAAAGGAGGCATTATCATGGCATCTTCTCAAGAAATTTAGTTACATTCATATTACGCTTCAAGGAGGAAAAAATAAATCAATGTATTTCTAGTGAAGCAGACCATTACATGGGTACTTCATCAGTGGCACACTGCCAAGAGGACTCACCTGCTCGATTTCCTTTGTCTTAGTTGCAATTGCTTTAGAGCGACCAAGAAGCTGGCCATCCTCATATAACTCCGTACTATCCGTTATATTTGTTTCTGTTTCCTCTACATGTTCAATATATAATGGAGCTGAAGATCCAGCCTTAAAAAATAAAATAAAAATTTCACTTCTGAGAGCAAAATAAAACCCCAAATATAGTCTTATAGTTATGAGTCTGCATATCATGACTATTACTCAATTTTTATTGCTGCAATCTAACAGATAAAGAAATATACATTTTAAACATGTAGAAAACAAGACATCAAACAAACCTGTGACAGTCTGAACTCTATAAAGACAATGGTGTCAGATAACCTTTACCTGCCCTTCTGTTGAGAAGGAACTTGCACATGTGATGTTTGTAACAACAACTAGCAAGAAAAATCCACAACAAAAGTGGGATTAGTTTTCTGAGAAAGGATAAAAGTAAGAAAATCAAAAGTAACCAGGAATTGACAAAGACCAAAATGTTATTTTTGTGACAGCAACAACTCCTGCAGCATTCAAGACCGCAAGTTTGATAATAAAGGAACAGAGATACCTACTGCATATTAAAAACATGCACTTAGAGGATTCCTGATAACGAGGAATCCTACCAAGGTACTGAAATTGGATACGTGTCCCTCCAAAACAGAAATTAAGACCATATTCCTGACTCAAAGGAAACAGACTCCCACTCTAAGGAGTCATATAGAAGATATAAGAAGTGAAGAAATTACTGCAGCGTATTTCAAGCCAATATTATGGAACAGATTTGAATAACCTTTGTTTTTAAATAAGACTTGAGAATTGAAGAAGTTGCATAAAATATTTTCTACTAGTCAAAAAATTTAAAAGTGAAGAATCTTAAGACTTCACTAACATAAAAGTAAAAATAATTAAGACAAAAAAATAAGCTTAAGCGGTCCTAGGAGCATCTGCTCAGAGCTTAGCAGCAATAGAAACCACTAAGATAGCATTCCAAATCTTGTTGCTGGAGGAAATTATAAAATGTCTGAGAGAGAGCAAAGACTGCCAAGAAGTTCAGTGAGATGTAAAGTTCAGCTATCAAGCACCCTAAAAACTTTGTCTTACATAGTCTACTCATCAAGCTGAGAGGTGTTCTTTCTTCTAGAACTCAGAATGAGATGCCTCACTTCATTATCGTTCCTGCAGCACACTTTCTTTAGTCAATAAATCATCTCAGACTCTGCTATAATAATCTGCAATTGCTTTATTTTGAATCTTTCTGCCACTGCAATATTCTCTGAGGCATGGAAGAAGCTTTGAACAACTCTTCTCCAAATGAGACACTTTGTTCTTTGCTCCCTTGTGTTACCTTCACCCCATGAACTGGAGTGACATTTCTCTTCACTGTTACTCTCCTGAACCTCTCAGCAATGCTCATACATAAATGTTCTCCTCCACATGGCATTCATGCTTAGGTCTGTTTGCTGCTTCCTCTTCTTTACTCCAACCCTTACTTTCCTTTTTTTTCTCTTTTCTTTTTTTCATTTTACATTTCTTTTTCCTGGAGGGAAACAAACAGTTTATTTATCTAACTGGATGTTGCTGTCTAGCATCAAGAAGCTGTTGATGCACTAGGTCATTATATCAACGGACAGGACTAAAAGTGTATTTCTCTAATCTTGCCCTTAGGGTTCGCAAGCATGAAAGACAAGATGAAATCTGATGTTTCCCAAGATCTAATTAAACTACAAAGCCATTAATTACAAAGTTTAAAACATGTGAATTTGTAAAGCAGGTACTCTTTTGTAGGAGTGTGTCTGGAATTCAAGCAAAGTGAAAGCTGAAGCTGAATCATCACAGCCTATTTTACAATAAAAACATTACATGACACTGGAGGGGTTTTCAAGTGACAAATATCTCTGCCACTAACAGAGAAGAATAGAAAAAAAAGCCTCTATCCTACCCAAGAGCAGAATGAAAAGGACTATAATCAGTTTTCTATACAGCAAGAAATAGAAGCAGAGTGGCAAGAACAGATGGATGTAAATTGGCAATTAATTAATGTTGATCATTAATGAAATAAAAGTTCTAGGGGAAAAAAAAAATATTGACCCACTGCAATACCAAAGTAAAAGCTTAATTTTTAATATATAAGGGGATTGCTTTCTGTAGAAGAATACATGATATGACAGTCTGAAAGCAGATCTCAAAGCAATAAACCAGAGTTTCTCTTCTAGTCTTTTATGTGTATGCTCGCATTTTGATTCAGAAATCTGTTGCTAATTTTCATGAGTTCAGTAGGCATACAGGCTTAACACTAACATAAGAGTTTCATGGACAATCCCTGGGAGAGCTGGAACTTCATTTTGTCAGTTGTAGCTCAACATGAATTCAAATTAATATTAAGAAAACCCACTCTGGTTTTGTGTCTTTTTTTAAAACTAAATGAATAAACAATCAAATCACAAGGCTTTAGTCTCTCTCTCACTCCCCTTCCACAAACATTTACCAGCACAACCAGGCAAATTCAGGGGTAAGTTACAAAATGTCCCTTTCAGGAGGAGATCAAAAAAAACCCCAAGAATCCATTGTTGTAACACTTTAAATCAATCAATAATCCTGTCTTACATCGTACTCTGTTATTTCAGGTATATTGCTTTCATCAGCCTTCTCTGCCTTTTCAGCTGCCCATTTGCTTGCAGCTTCTGCAAGTTCCTTTTCCGATAGTCTGCTGCTCTTATCCAAGGCCTGTACAGAAACAGCATAGTCAAGGTTCAATATGAAATATACTTACACGTTGCAAAACATCTTCAAAAGAACGGAAAAAAAAAAAGTTATTCAGATCTCAAAAATACTTTAAAACAAGAAATAAGGAAGCTGAAGTGATTTTCTTTAGAAAGAAAAGTGAGTGGGGAGAGAATAGGAAAAAAAAAGGAAAAAAGAAAGAAAAAAAGACAAATCAGTAAATGTTAAAAAATGCTAAGTGTTAAAACTAGTACCATACTTTTAAAATCCGTTTCATTAAATTCATAGGACAGAGCTAACAGAAAAATTACTTGAGACCAGTTGAGCTTAGAGAGACATGGATCAAATCAGCGCTAAGAAGTCCACAAAGTGTGGAGTGGTCTAAAAATCCAGTATGGTTTTTAGGCATTAGTAGTTGTAACTAATTTAAACTCAACTATTAAATGCTGTGTAGGATATAAAAGCTAAGCCAATTAGGGTCAAAAAGTGCTTTATGCATAGTTTAAATTATGAAAGCTGCTTTCATTACAATCCATTATTTTTTATTCATGGTGAATATTCATCATTTATGTAACAGTCAGTCAAGGCTTTATGGCCTTTTAATCCACCTTTTCATATGGAAACATTCATATAAATAACACTTTAAAACTGATTTCTCTCCAAGAATACAAGTTGGCTTTTAATAATAGAGCAACAAACAATGACAAATACCCACATACCAAAATGACTTTATGAGTAGCTAGCTTTATAAATCTTGTTACCACTATATGGGTACATACAGTTATTTCATTTTAATGAACTGCATGTATAGAAGCATCCTTCCAAGAATTTAAGAATCTATACAGCTCTAGTATTAAAAAATCTACAACACTAAGATGGATATATAAAAAATATACAAAAAATCCCGCCTGAAAAGGGTGGTCACCACTTCCACCCAATGCCTGTTCCATCATAGCTCTTTTTGTCCCTCTGTTTACTAACTAAAAGCCCTAAACAGAAAAAAGCAACACTCCCCCTCTCTTCCTGTCAGTTCATTCTAAATTGCATAAATGCCAGCCCCTGCTTCACCTTCAGATCTTTTGAGCTTACCTCAAGTAAAAAGTTATCCAAACACCTCTTTGTGTTCTAGTATAAGTACACAATTTACAGAATCCTCCCAGGATTCTGTTTCAAAAAGACATTGCCCTTATCTGAATCCAGAGAAGCACACACCACAATGTTCCAACAGGAATCCCTCTTTTTTACAAATGTAAATTATAGAATCATAACTAGTGAAGTCAGGTGACAAAGTTCAATATGCAAGAGGGTTCTTAAAAGAAAGGGATAATATAATTCACAGAATAATCATCCTAAGTCACCTTTCCAAACTACACAATTATTCTTTCACGAGCCTCACTACAAACTATCTGTTGCCAAGTTTGTCAGTAAATAGAAACTAATTGCTCTACTATCTCCTGGAATATAGCAAAACATATGCTTCATTTCATCTCACAATTTAATTCTAGGGGTCACATGTCTATAAATAGATAGTTAAAAAGCTCTGAGTGCATTTTATGCAGTAAAATAATAGTACTTCCTCAAATGAAGAGAAAGAAACAGAACATATTTCTCAGAGGAAGATGCCTGCAACTATTTAGGCTGCAAGAAATTTACAAGCTAGTGTATCTTGTTAAAAACAACCGAAATTCCCCTCTGACTCAAAACAAAGGTGTCTTTTCTTTTTTTCCCCAGCTTACACGTAACATGTGAATAGCAAAAAACAGTCAGTTTTCTGTTATCTTTGCTGAAAGCCTTCCCTGTCTCACATCTGTGTTTTGCTCTAATTATGTTGGATAGAGCCTTCAAGGCTTGCAGTCCAGACAGCTATTGAAGAAAAACACAAAAGGTTTCACGCTCTAGTCAATTAAACGGGTGGTTAAGATCAGATAACACCATCATGTACTAATTCATATGCATGAATATGTAAAAAATTAATTATAATAATTTTCAGATATGAATATAGTTACTAGAATTACAAGAGATATTGCTGCAGAAGTATATATCTTTGTAAGGTATTTCAAAGCTAAATTATAACCTAGCGCATTGACAATTATCTGCTTTAACCTATACAATAAAGTGTAGAACTTATTTCACAGAATAGCACCAAAGATCATCACGGGCAGGGACAACTTCCACTAGATCAGACTCCTCAAGTTCAAGCAGATTTTAAGCCCCTGGCCCCAGAAATTTTCATCATGTCTTGACATAGAAATATCAACAGAAAAAGTCAGTGAAGCACTTATATAGCTTAAATGGTTACTGTAATCCAGCCATCATCCCAAGAAACCTCCCTGACACAGGACAGCACACTATGAGAAGATTTGAGGACTTCAACAGAAAAGCAATAAAAGGTCATTGAAGTATTTCCATTTCTGCAGATGATGTATACCAAATAAATGTTTGTGTTGTCTGGGGAAATGATTTCCATAAAAGAGAAAGTTTCACTTGTGTAACTTAGATCAAGTGGATATCCACTGCCAGCAGCCGTATGCAAACTGCTGGCAAAAAAACCTAATGCAACACTGATCAGACTTGACTGAAGAAGAAAGCAAAACATCTTAAAGAGTACTTTATATTTCAAGCTCACACTGCATATTAATACAAAATCAAGTGATTTTGCAATGCCTCCTTGTTCTCAAAGGTTTGTATTAAGCAAGGGTTTGGTACCAAGCTGTAGACTGCTGAGTCTGTAAGCAAAATAACGAACTAATTATGAAGTTTATTTTACAATCCAAATTAGTAACTTGTGTGTAACGGCTTTTATCTTGCTTTCCTTATTTACATTACTGAAAATACATTGTTCTCCTCCCTCCTTAAGGACATTGGCAATTAGCTAATGCCTAGCACAGTGGTTCTAAAAACCTGTATAAAGGCTAAGTACTTAGAATGACACACTACAACCAAAGTTTGATTATTTTCCCCCACCTAATTATTTCCTTCAGTCTCACATTCTCACAGCAGAAAGTACTTTTCTTTCTCCCCATCCCCAGCTTTTTTTTTTTGTTTTTGGGTTTTTGTGGGGGTTTTTTGTTAAACATTTATTGCTTTTATTAAAAAGACCTCGAGAACCAGGTTAGTATGTCATGCTACTTAGGGTGAATTCTAATTTTTAATAAGACTTTATTCACTTAAAACAATATAGTGCATTAGTTCATTATTTCTCACTAAAGTATTTTACAGCAATTTAGAAAAAATACTCCTGTGCAAATGTTCATTTTAGCCTCAAATATAATTGATAGGCAAGCAGTCTGTGATGTGAAACCCATTTTGCTGCCACAGGACAGACAGAACAATACTGAATGTTGATTGCTCTTTGGGGTTTCTTAGCCTGTCCATTTCACTAATTAGCAACATTTTATGGATCATTTAGAACACAAAATGATGTTTACCAAACTATGTTGTAACATGGCTCCCTTTGTAAGTAAGTGTTATTCTTCTTGCCACATCCTCAAGCAGCCCTGTTTCCAAGTCAACTCTGCTTTCCACATTATCTTTGCAGTCAGTTAGACCCTTCACATACTGTTTCCAAATCCAGTCACATCTTAGGAATCACTGAAGGATAAGTTCAGTGCAAGTATAGGCTTTTCCGATTTATCTGCTGCTCCTAAAAAATGCTTCCCCATTTTTCTCCTTGTCATTCCTTCTCTAGCACACTCCAGACTTAGGAAAATGACCATTTAAAATACACAGAAAATGCCCTTTCTCTAAAATGAGACAGTGTATACAAAAAAATGTTTGTCAATGTCATCATTAGATACAGAACATTATCAGCACCTTCCTGTCACGGGAACCTATAACCTGCTGGAGTGCAGAGCAATTCAAGATGCTCCTTTCCTTAACAGCCGCACACAGTATCTCCTTCCAGCTGAAGAAAAAAGTCCAGCAACAATTAGCAATCTGAAACCACAGTAAAAAGCACTCAAAAATTCACCTTTGAAGACAGTACTGTTGTGGAGCCTGAAGGTGATGCATCTCTTGATGTTTTCACTGATGGAACCAATGTCCTCTCCTTACCTATAGTGAAGAAAAAGTTAGTAGCTGTAAAACTACATTAAAGATGTATGTTGCAAATACACTTGTCACCTTAGAAAAACTGGAGTGAAATTCACTCATCAGACATGAAATCTACATGCTCCAGCATCTGATAAATATCGGTAATATTTTCTTCTATTTACAAAGAGAAGCTATATTATTTCATTTACTTAGGAAAATCCATTGTCTTTTTTTTCCAACAGTGACAGTGTGCATCAATGTGATTTCACGAGATGATGGGTTTTTACTTTTTAATATTCATGTAATAATATAAATGGGTGAAATATCACACACCAGTAAATCACTCCAGGAAACCAGGCAGTGAAAGAACTGGTTTAGCAGGCCACAGCATGTTGAAAAGCCCTGCCCATGGGAAACAGACCTGCATTGAATCAACCACAGGCTAGATCTTATTTGTATTATCAGTGTTTTTCTTGTAGGATTTAAAAGTCAGCAAAATGGCAATTCAAATTCACTGTACTAATCTCAGTCTCTTCACAGCCCTGCCACAGACTACTAGGCAGTCCACAGCAGCACAGGTGGTTGCAGTATAAATTTCCAATCAGTGGTCCACAGATTATATCTAAGGGATCTGTAAGAAGCAAATGCAAACAGCCTGTGTCATTAGGAGGCCTAAATTAATTAGACTACTCATACTCACTGGGAAATAGCTGACTGTTCGCCCATGGAAAATGATAGAGACTTATCTTGGCTTCTGTTAAAATTTGTACCAATACAATTAAGAAGGGGATGAATTAAGAAGTATATCAAAGACTTATGAAAATTGGGATATAAATTATACTAGAACTATGAACAAATACAGTTTTAATTTAACAATTCAAAGCAATGAAGGGCAAACATGGCATCTTAATCCTAATAGCTGAGTTTTTTTAACTCACTGCCATAGGATAAGACCACATCATATTGTGCATTTTCAGATAGTACTACATACACATAAAATGCAAAGAAAAGTCTATGCAAAATGCATACTTTTTAAGAACAGCAAATGTTTCATTGGTCTTCTACTCTTTTCCAACATTTTCATACCATATGCATAGTGTAGTCTTAATACAAAGCAAAGATTTGTATCTGTGCTCATTTCTGCACATTGTTACAGCAATGACTTATTTGCTTATAATGATGGAAAGCCATGCAAAAATCATCACAACTACTGATGGGTCATGTCATGGGTTGAACTGAATCTGCTGCATTATTCATACCATGCTGCAGTCATGTCAGCTTAAAAAATGAAATTGCTGACTGGAGTAAAGTATTATGAGGCTTGAAGTTCAGCTTGTAACATGGGAGGTTCTGGTTGCAGTTTCTGGGTTCCAGGTCTTTGGGTATTGGTTCTTTTCTGCAGGGATGGTGAGGAGATAAGTGGGAGTGGGGTAGCTGCCGCTTTTGTTTTATGCCGTATTTTTTTTCTCCTGCATTTTGCTGCACTGCTTCTGCAAATGGACTATGCTAAAGTAATCATGCATAGTCTTATTAGATTAATTAGATTATTAGCTAAGGCAATTGCGTATTTACATTATCTCATTTATTTAGTAAACTCTTATCTCTTCATCTCAACTCTGAGTTTTTCTATGTTTCTTTTACCCTCACTTCTGAGTTGGGGCAGCAAGCAGGTTAAACCCTGCATTAAACCACTAAAGGGCTTTAGAAAAAGCTACTGAAATAGCTGGGGAAATTACTCTGACAAAAGCAAACACTACAAATTCCACTTTAACCCTTAATTTGAATATGATGCTAAATGAAGAGCATACATAAAAATACAGCAAACAGCCTTATATAAGAATTTCTAGCAGCCATAAAACAAGAGATTAATTACCTTTAACTAAGCTCTTTAACAACAAAAAGACTGATAAGAAAAACTGTGGAAAAATTAGAAGTTTCCATAAATACAAAATATAAGACAAAACCAAAACTGTGAAGACAGAAATAATCATGTCCTCAACATGTCAGTCCCCGAAGCATTGAATGTCTCCCTTCATATCACCATGTAACACAGAAATTTTCTTCCTGTGATACCTGCTTTTCGGCCCCATGAATAAACCACCTCCTTTCAAATTTAAAGACTACTCAGACTTTGCCTCCTACATGCCTCCTCTTTCACACCGAATTCCTTAAAGTTTACCATAGTTAGTGGATTATAGGTTTGCACATGAATAGATGAAATTAGCTGATACAAGTGGTAGTAAACAATTTAAGGTTTAGAAGTGAGAGATATCATCATTTAATTTGGGGACATTATTAAGCCACAGTTTCTGAATGTGTGGGGCTATTTCGAACCCACAAGTCCTACCTTTCCCATCAGCCCTTTCCCTCCCTTTATCAAGCTTCTTCGTGTCCTCCCAGGTTTCTTTGTTAAAAGATACATGTCCTACATTAGGGAGGACTGGAGAGCATGGAATATTCATTCTTCAGTGGCAGTCAGTTCAAATGGATCCAGACAGCATGATTTTAAACAGTATTATGATATTTAAAATGACACTGTATTTTAAGTTCTGCCTGAAATACTACATATGTCACATGGTGTACATCCACTTAAGTGCAGACCACAATGACATATATATGTTCCACTTCAAGTATGTAATACATGGGCTTACTTAAGGCAAATCATATTCAAATGCAATTCTAAGAGTATTGAGTCATTAATACTTTGCAAATAGGCCATTTTAATTCAGTCATCTAAAGGCACTGCTTAGTAGCACTATTCTCCAGGGAACAAGTAGTTACAAATAGTCCAGTGTGACAAGCCATCTGATCTATCAAAACCCATTTAAAAGATGATGGGGCATTTAGCCATGCAATTTTTAAAAAAAAAATCCCCAAAGCCATCCTCAGACCTAGATGCAATCTCCTCTCCTGACCAGGATCTTTTCTGTTTTATGAAGACGTCACCTTCTACTTCACTACTACCACTCAAACTTACTACAGTTTGAGTAACTACTGCCAAAATGCTACAAATGTGATAAAAGCCAACTGAAAATTTTAAGAAAAAAATGAAACATTCCAAAATTTGATATGGTTTCTCATAATGATTTTTTCCTGTTCCTCATAATTATGATCTGCACATCGACAATTCTTCTGCAAATTTAGTTGATTATGGTGTTTTTCTACCCTACACTTACAGGAATTCATGTTTTGTGAGCATTGCCACAAAATGTTAAAAGAATTGCAATGATGACCTAGAAAGATATTTTCTATTCTACAAAGAGTGAAATGATATTCGATATTGAAACGACATTAATTAAACTCAACAAGATCTTCTTTGGCAAGAAGTGCTACATAATGGTCCAGCATGCCACTCTGGACACACACAATAGGCCTATCATTGAAGTTTAAAAAATACGTATTTTTCAAAAGGCTGCCAAAATAAGCCAATAGGTTTGTATACTTCACTAAAAAGAATACATAGAAAAGGAAACCAAATAGGATTAATTTACATAAGCTGTACAAAAAGCAATGGCTAAGATTCCAGCGTACTAAAAAACAAACAAAAATCCCCAAACCAAAAATCCAATTTTAATAACATTTTCAGAAAATGTAACAAATAGCAATAAGTACTTTAATTTCTCCATTTTTTTTAAATCCCTCATTTCCCCGAGTGGTAGGAAGAAAAATCTTCATCTAGTAACAGATGACAACAAAGCTTCCTGCAAGGGAATTCAATGAAGCACAGAAAGACCTAACAGAAGCAAGTTGATGCTAAAAGAAGAAAAAAGACTATAATAGGAAAAGCTGCACAGCTGAAACTCCTGCAGTCTGTCTACAGCTGCTACTGAAACAACACCTACAATCTCCCACAGGAAACACGAGGGAACAGAAAGTACAAAACAACCAAAAAGCAGACAATGCATAATTGGTGCAAAATTTGTGATCTTCTCATTGTAAAAGACAGCACATAAGGAAAAAATGTTTAGACAGTAAGCTGCAGTTTCACCTCACTGACCAGTTATCATTAATCCAGCATTACCTTGCTGAGAAGAAAGATTTCTTTTATGTAAAGATGACATACTTCTGCTATGCTGGGAGTGGTGGAAAGGATAGGCTTTGCTTCTTTCAGGGGAGTAGCTCCTGCTACTGACACTAGAGCCAGATCTGCTGTGTGGAGAACCCCTTCGGCTCCCTGGAGATTCCCTGAAGAAAGGCGAGTCCCTCCTATGTGGCGATCGCTGTCTCATATAGTGAGAAGGATAGACGCTTTTTCTTCTGAAGCCATCTCTGAAGCCATCTCTTTGAAGACAGAAACGTAAAAGTTATTTCATTACCCTTCTAATGTTTGTACAACACCATTAGATAATGCAACGTTAACATTCTATGCTTGGTAAATATGAATAGCTTAACTACCATCTGCAGAACACAGCTGAAATCTTCAGCCTTGTTAGAGTACTAGGCAACAAATGAAAAACCACAGGAGAGAAGAAAAATAGATATATAGAATTTTTTTCAGATTTCATTCAAGTATTCAATCACTGGAGTCTAATTCCTTTTTATTTTTTTGATAATGTAGCAAAAAATGAAAGACAGACATTCAAGAGATTGGGAGTCTCATGTTTTATTTATTCAAAATCATTCACCTGGAAATTAAGACTTCATTTACAGTATCTAAAAATGCATATGCAGGTATTGATCACACCATTCAGATGTTTTTCAGCTCTGTTTTTCTCTTATCCTTATTTTCAAGGGACTATGTCCCTCATTTCATTTCACTTCACGTACCTTGCTATGGGAAATGCCACTGAGGGATTTCAGTTTATATCTAACAAGCACAAAACTAAAACTGCAGAATATCTAACTGCATGCTATGTATTCCGACAATGTCAAACCCTGAACAAATATATTAAGATTTATACTGCTAAAAAGTCAGTGTCTTTGACAAGACACAGTTTTGAACTTTAGTACAGACACACGCAGCATCATTCGAAACCCAGCTGATTTGAAACTGTATTCAGTAAATACCAAATCCTCCTACTAAATACATGTATTGTTCCTCTGCAAATTATATTAGTATATGTAAAAGTCAAAAAAACACTATCATGTTCAACTTGCCCTGGAGAAGCTCAAAGCTAACAAACATCTAAGAGAACACCTACTGAATCTAGATTTGTGACACTAGTCTTGGTCAGAAGACATGTTGCTAAGAGAAGTGAACACTTCTCAGCTCCTCCACAGCACTGCTAAGTAAAACTAAAGACTTCATCACATTTATAGTAAGCCAGAGGGTACATAGTTCACTGCTTTTCTCTCCTATTTCTCATCACAGTCCAGTATTTTAAATAAGGGAACATCTCACAAAGATAAGCAAAGATCTAGTGGTCTCATTTAAGTACAATGTAGGTATACCTATTTTTTTGTTGGTGGAGAAAAGGTAAAAAAGCTCTCTAGTGTACAATTCCTGTAATATGTTACAGGTCCATATCTGTGACTGGTAACAAGTGATTTCAGTTTGCCAAACATGTTTTGGACTATTGAAACTACACAGGTAGCATCCCACAGTAATACAAACCCTATTACATTGATTTGTTTTATACGATACTTATTAATTTTTTGCATGGAATGCTTTCCATACGCATGAGTGGTTCTGCTTTAGAGCAAAAACATCCCACAAACAACACATAGGTTATTCTGAAATAAGAGAATTCACTGGGGCAGAGACATAGCTAGTAAAAATACAGACAATCCTTCAGTTTATTTCCCCAATTCCAGATGGAATATATTATCAGAAAAACCAAATATCTCTTTATTTTGAAAACTTTTTAAGCAGATTGAGGTAGAATTAAAAAAGAGACTTTCCCAAAGGAAATAACTGAAATTTTCAGGCACTGAGAAAATATCTCTAATGAAGAACCAGTCAAATCCCTTTGTCCATTTAAATGCAATAAAAATGAATCTAAAGAGGACAGGTGAGTTATCATACCTACGAGATGTAGCTGAAAAATAGACAACACTTTATTTACATTACATGTAATAATAGACTTTAAAAATACTAGAAAAATTAGCTTTTCACTGAACTAACTTGCCTATTAAAAATACTCAATCACTTAAGTAAAGACATATTCACCAAATATTTATCAGACATTAGTTAGGCACAGCACATTTTTTTTTCAGTTTCCTTTTCGAAATCTCTCTCTCTTTAAATAATATTATTTATTTTCAAAGCATAAGTTTTTTGACAGACCAGTACACCACTTTTATGCCCTGAACACATTTTTATGACCAAGTTATTAAGTCCTAGTATACAGAGGAGTTTATTATAGAAATGTTTACAGAGCTCCAGCTACCACACACATATAGTAAATGTTCAAATATCCACATAAGAATTTACAAAATATCAGTGAAATGTATTTTTAAAACAGGAAAACACTTTAAAGACACTCTCTATTTTCACTTTAATTTTTTAACATTTTCATTTCATGCCTCCATGTTAATTCTTAGCTGGACCCTATCTCATACTGAACACTCAAGTCATCAACTATATAGCAAATCTGCTATGGACAGGACAACACTTCTGATGTTTTCCATAAATGTAACAAACTACACTGAATAGAACAAAATAAGCATTGTTTTCTCTTCCCCTCCCCCTTAAGTATTTAAGCTAACATACACCTGCAATTTGGCAATGAAGGACTCAATTCAGCAAAGCAGTTAAGCACATGCTTCAGATTCCAACACATACTCAAAAGGGTTATTGAGCAGGGACAATATTTAATAGAGATACAAAATTTTGTGCTCAGTTATGACTTTAAAATATAACTACTGCCCTTAGTAACAAACACAGGATTAATGCCTTTTATATAGAGTCCCTCTTATCTTTATACTTTGTATTCATACCTCACACTTAATTCTGAAGAACAGTTTAGTTCTCTCAGCAATACTAGCAGGAAGTATTAGCATGCTCAAACTGCACAAAACTTTACCATTAAATTCTTACTAAAGTTGATAATCTTGGCTGAGCTCCTGAAATTTTATAAGTAAACAACCATGCCCTAATATACCATCCACTAACGAGAGCTGAGGGAAGAGCATAAGCCTGAAAGTCATTTCAGTTAACCATCAGTTTCCTGGAGGAACACAAATACAGATTGGGCAAAGGCACAGCTTTCCGCATAGCAGGAGACCAGGAGAACACAATGCAGGGCAGGTTTCAATTGCCGAAGGATCAGACACACCAGCTTTCCTAAGCCTCCTAGTTTACAAAATGGAGTAGTACAGCTTAAGTTATGTGAAACAGACACAAACTAGTGTGGCAGTTTTATATTTCAAAACTGTAACAAAGCAAGATTCAGCCACTTGCTGATGTGAAACACCCAAGATGTACTTCTGCACATAAAAGCACATCACATGCACATCTTGTTTGCAAGAGGAATCTTGCTTTGCTCTTGTTGAATTCATGCTACTGGGCAACTGCGTACAATACTTCATGCTCACTATTCTCTTGGATTTCTACATCCCAATAGAGACATCCATCTTATCAACTAATACATTAATCTGTGATATGGTTCAGTCACAGAGGACATAGCTCACACTTCTGACACTGCACTAAAGAGTGGCAACTCAACAGCATATCACTGTGGAGCAGAAGCTATAGGTTCTTCCAGTAACTCGCAAGTGAGTAAAATTTATTACCTAGATAAAAGAGTCAGCAAAGAAGTTCATGTGACCCCTTCCATCTGAGAAAGATTATTGTCAAAGGCCTTACACACTCCATTTATGTGCTTGGGCTTGGTTACTTGCCTAAAAGTAACTCACACAATTTTATAAATAAATTAAGGAAATTATACATACCTCCTGAAACACCAGATTTCAGTGCAGAGATAAAACAGACAAAACTTGAACCATACTTAACTCAATGCACATTCTGTGTCACAGAATACAGAAGCAAGGAGAAGGTCAAAGTACAGTCAAACAAAAATAAGAAATCTCGTTGCCTTCCTTGTCAGGACACTGCAGAAGCTAGCAGAGCCACGAACATGACTCAAGATGATCCCCTCTCCCAGAACTGAATTCTGTTTCTTTCAAGAATGTGAATGTTTGTGTAACAAACCAACTCTTCACAGTAAGTCTTTAAAGCAGAACTAAAGTAATCTCTTGTTATTGTCCAAAGACATTTATGCTAATTTCTTGTATGATAATACAGTGAATTACACCATTGCAGATACGAATAACTGCATCTGGTTCAATTGGCTTTCATCTAAGCATCTGAAATGAGAGATTTCTTAACTAGTTTTCAATGCTTCTTGGCTAAGCAAGTAAATGCAGTACTTTTAAGTGATATTTGCATTTGCTTTAAATGAAATCTANACTCCCAAACCCACATCAATGTGATACGAACTAGTCAGTGTAATCTTATTAACAGCTTTTTGCATGAAAGCAAAATGAAGCAGGCATTGGAAACAGTGGGAAGTCTTGTGTAGTAAAAGGATAACTAGACACACCAAATGCATAACAAGTAATAAATATATATAAATGCTTCACAATTTTTGTGCTGCATATAGTACTACTGAAGTCATCATATGCAAACACCAATACTCCATACTGATGCCACCTGTCCATCTCAATATGAAAGATACTAAATTCATCTTCCACACATACACACACCTTAGGATGTCAAGACAGACCAGGGCATAAAAACTAAGACAACTTGAATATTACAGCAACATTAGAGAGAACTGCCTGTGTCCTTTAATTGACTAGTAAAGCTATACATTTCAGCTGAAACTGGAAGTCAGCTTACACTCCTCTTTATCCTTTAGAAAGCATACCCTCTTTTCTATTGTTATCAACGTACTTGAATAAATTTGCTGCAAAGTAAGTCCACACAACAAACTCTTCATGGTTTTTTTCCTGATACCATAAGAGACCAGAGAAAGTGGTCATCATTACTGCTTTTGAAGGGGGGAAGATTTTCACAGGGTTTTCTTTGTGGGGGTTTGTTTTGGGGTTGTTTGTGTTGGTGTTGTTGTGTGTTGTTTTGGGTTTTTTTTGTTTGTTTGAGATTTTGGGGGGTTAGGGTTTTCTTTTTTTTTTTTAAACTTCAGAGGCAGTGTTTGCTAAGCAATTTGATGTAGGCAAGAATTCATCTACTAAACAAAGTACCTGAAAGAAAGGACGTATTTTTGTACTACATTTTTAGGGGCATAAGTGAATTTCATGTTCAGCAAGATGTTACTCTTTTTCCCAAAAGCTATATTCAAAATTCTTAAACAAAAGAACTCAGAAAAAAGGAAACACCAGCTTAAAGAGGCTCTTAAGGCTTTTCATTATTTTTTAACAGAATGCTGTTACTGATACTTAAGAAAAAGCAACAAGCAATGCACTGTAGTTCTATGCACCAATTTGATCAACCCTCGGTTGCCTTTCCAACACTATTAACGAAAACCTGCAAAAGGAAAGAGCAAGTTGTGGAACAGGCTTGTAAGCAGTAATACCTTACGTCAGTAATGCTGACACACAATACCCTTACTATATTTAGTTATTTTCTCTTTCCAAATCTCCTAATGAGATGTATAAATCAGAAAAACACTCAGTTTTTCCTTGTATCAGGAAAATGCTCCAAAAATCACTGTATTTTTTATTCTTAAAACAAGATTTGAAGCAATTAGGTCACAAAGGTTTCATTTGTATCACTATTAGAAAACTATGGGGAACAAATAGACTTCTGTATAGCAAATTTAGCAAACTATGTCTGCTTTTTTATTTCTCAAGATAAATGACAATATATATACAAAAAAAAACCTTTACTGTACATGTTTTTTTTATTTGATCTCATTCCTTCCTGTCAAGTATGTAGTTTGCTCAAAATTAGAAAACCCAGAAATTTCCTCTTATAAATTATTCAGCCATTTAGCTTTATCTTTTTTCTTCTTAGTTCACTTTTTCCTTTTGATTATGGCTTATAGCCACTGTAAAACACATTATTTTTTCTTCCCCCCCCCCCTTTTTATTTTTAAGGCGATTTTCTATACTTTTTTATATATATATATATATACATACACACACTTTTTACTAAACATTTAGCAAGAGACAAGCTATGCTACTTGAGTAAATTTCTTATTAAAAGGCATTTTGCAACTACTTTATGTCTTCAGTCACTTTAGAGACTTAGTAACAGTTATCTTCAGAGTGTGGCTCCACAAGAAGTCACACTGATACGGAATGGTGTGGCTGCAATCCTAACCTTCTTAGCCTTCCTGGAATCCACATTTTCATTCCTTGCCTAACCTGCCACCGGTATTTTCTCTCAGGCAATCAAACAGGTAGATAATTATTTAATTGACTGTGGTGGATTAGCATGCAGGGCCAGCTCACTAAATCATACAAACACCTAAGCAGTATCAAGGCAGGATTGGAATGATACCAGCTCAGATAGGTTTAACATGATGTGGAAATAGATTTTTACTGTAGAATATCAGTCTCCTTGCAACATTCATGACTTAAATTATTTCTGAGAAATAAAACAGGTTCCTTGGTGGAATTTTAGAGCAGTTAAAGTTAGCATCAGTAAGACTCAAAGAATCAATACTTTTTGTTCTTCAAGAAATAACAGANGACAAGGGGCAATGGATTTAAACTGGAAGAGGGGAGATTTAAACTGGATGTTAGGAGGAAGTTCTTTACAGTGAGGGTGGTGAGGCACTGGAACAGGTTGCCCAGGGAGTTTGTGGATGCTCCCTCCCTGAAAGCGTTCAAGGCCAGGTTGGAGGAGGCCTTGGGTGACCTGTACTAGTGGGAGGTGTCCCTGCCTATGGCAGGGGGTTGGAGCTAGATGATCTTTGAGGTCCCTTCCAACCTTACCATTCTATGATTCTATACCTCACCAACACTGAAAATACAGCATTATGGCTGCGAGTAATAAAGGTAGATTCAAATATTTGTTTTTAAAAAGAATACTGTTTAATAGAGGCATGTTTTAGTAAAGAATAAAATTAATAGTAGCTGAATAGGTTAAGAAGTTAATTAGTTGTTTTCAGTTTCTTCTGCTAGCATAATCTGTTACTGTGCAAAGTTCTAAAAAAAAGCATCTAGTATAGAAATTGCAGAACACATATGGAATCTGCTACCTCCTCAAATCTCAATTAGTTTGCCCCTCTACTCTGCTCTGGTGAGACCCCACCTGGACTACTATGTCCAGCTCTGAAGTTCACAGTACAAGACATGGACCTGCTGGAGTGCTCTAGAGGAAGGCCACAAAAATGTAAGAGATGCAACACCTCTCCTATGAGGGACACATGAGGGAGTTGGGAGTTTTTCAGCCTGGAGAAGAGAATGCTCTTGAGCAATCTTACTGTGGCCTTCTGATACCTAAAGGGGACCTGTAAGAAACATGGGGACAGACTTTATAGTATAGTCTGTAGTGGTAGGACACAGATAATGGTTTTAAACTAAAAGAGGACAGATTTAGACAACATATAAGGAAGATTTTTTTTTTCTAACAATGGTGTTTGAGACACTGGAACAGGTTGCCCAGAGAGGTAGCAGATGCTCCATCCCTGAAAACAATCCAAGTTGGTCTCTATGCAACCTGATCTATTTGAAGATGTCCCTGCTCACTGCAGGGGGTTTGAAGTAGATGACTTTTAAAGACCCCTTCCAATCTAAACTGTTCTATAATTAAGTCAACAAATTAAAATAGCTTTCCCTTTCTACTTACAAATGCATAAACGTGCTCTCAAACATAATTTCCAAAAATGGTAGGCATACTAGACCAGGTAAGGTAGAACTTTACTTAACATATGTAATTGTTAAAGTCAGATTTCAGAAAACAATTACATTCCCATAGCTGTCTGACACAACAATGGTGCACATCACAGTGTCAATATTCCGTTCCACTTCAACAATGCCGTTTGTTATCAACTCAAAAACTAGTATTACAAGCTTCATATACGAAGGAAAGAACTTTATATGGTTATGCAAATATATATCATGAACAAATGTCAAGACTAACATTACAAATAACTTGTTAGCGTGCAAAAATAGCATCACGTTTTAAATAATGATAATTCCATGAGAATTGCTTTACTGATAGAGACCTTTCCTCAAACGTAGATTATGAACACATTCAAACACAGCAACATGTAGAAATGGCATACAAAAAATCCTCTCTGCAGCAAAATGCTTAACAAAAGGATTCTTATACTATCAACAGCACCAAATTTCCTCCTCTCCTCTACTGTATCCTAGTATTTGCATCCTCTCTTAAAGGGAATTAAACTCCCTGGAATGTTTGGTATATTTGAAATATAACAAAGAGAACTTACCTTCCTAAGGGAAGTTACGAAAGAGTCCTCTGTGACAATGCTCCCCAGCCTGAGAAAGTCATGACTACCACTCATAAAGACATTTCATTGGCTTGTCGTTGGAGTCCTCTGGACTCAGAGAGAGACTCCCTTCTGTTTCCCTCCCCCACAGTCTCTCAGTACCTAACTGTTTTTCAACATATTTGTTAGGAAAACTTTCCAAAACAACCAAGTGCTACCCAGGGGTGTTTGCCTCATTATTTATCAATACGGCATTAACTTCTTGTTTTGATACCATCTACCACCCCATTATAATGCTAGCTATAAAACTGCACCAGATAAGCCTGCTGCAAGATCTTACAAAGCAAAGGCACAGAATCTCATTTTCAGGCTTGTCGCTCTATTATACATTGTAAACAGAGGATCACTTCATGATTTATGATCTTTATGTAAACAACATTGATAAGAAGAAAATAATTTTCCTAAAATGTGACTTAGTTTTAATAAATTCATGTCACTACAAAATCTGAGTTTGCACGTGCTACTGAATTTTTCCTTACATGTACATAACACACTGTAGTTGTGCTGGTTTAAGGCTAATTGGAATATTTTAATAGAGAAAATTATATTATAGGCTGTGAAAGGAAAACAATGGTGATGTCTACTTCACTCATAGGCTTGCTGTTATGCTTAAGAAAGAATCCAAAACAAAAGATAAGTCAGTTGGGCTTGGGGCACGCTCTGGGATACACTGTCTGGGGCTATCCTGCAACTTCTGGCTTCTTCTCTCCGGCAAATTAATTTCACTAATCACTTTTCTTCTAACTCCTCCTCTGGCCGATCCTCAAAACCTTGGGGTAAGGTATAGGGGTGGGGAGAAGGTGGAAGGGTGGTTGGGAGCCCCTCCTGGGGTCTCTGATTTCTGGGAGGGGTGTTGTGTTTCTGTATTACCTTTACTTTGTATATTTCTG
>WBNM01000028.1:45102-63763 GCA_013399055.1 Ramphastos sulfuratus | reverse complement strand
GAAGGCTGGGGAGGGACTATTTACCAGGTCTTGCAATGACAGGACAAGGGACAATGGGTTTAAACTGAAAGAGGGGAGATTTAGACTGGATGTTAGGAGGAAGTTCTTTACAGTGAGGGTGGTGAGACACTGGAACAGGTTGCCCAGGGAGTTTGTGGCTGCTCCCTTCCTGGAGGTGTTCAAGGCCAGGTTGGACAAGGCCTTGAGTGACCTGTACTAGTGGGAGGTATCCCTGCCTGTGGCAGGGGGTTGGAACTAGATGATTTTTGAGGTCCCTTCCAACCTTACCATTCTATGATTCTAGGGTTTCTGTTACCAAATTTGGTATATTTACTGCGTACTACTTACAAGTCAATTTACTGCTTAACTGTTCCTCATTCAACTATAATTCAGTTTGAGTTTTTAAGACTATCAAAATGCTGTTTGAAACAATTGTAACTACCTTTCTTTAGTCGAAAGCATGCTTTGTCAATCATCTCAAGGATACCTACAGACCATATTTAAATCCAACTGAAAGATTTCAAAAGACCAAAGCATAAGAAACAGAATCAGACTGAAAATTGTAATTATGTTCTTCAAAAACAAGCTTACCAAGTTTTCTCTTATGCCTCTTAGCAAGAATTAAAGTCAAGATTTAGAATTGGTCTACATTTCACATAATGGCTAAGTGCTACTGAGCGAGGCTAGATATTTACAAGCTCAGTAGGAAAAAATTAAAATAATGAAGCAGTGGGAAGTCCTACTAATTTGACAATTCCCCTGTATAAGAAATTTTAAAATATTTTTATTAGAAAAAACAAAACTTTCATTACATCATTCCAATATGAAATGGAATGGTCGGAACTCTGTAACCTGTAACACTCAGAGGAGTCTCTCACCAACTAGGAAGAAAAAAAGGGAAAAAACAAACCAAAAAAAAAACGCCATAGCTCAGACTCATGCCCGAGAATGCAGGGTTTTGGTTGAATGGCCAGGAATATTGTCACTGACCTCAGAAGTTCATCAGGAGAAATTATTAAATAAAATGAAATAATCAATGCAGCGTACATTACGACTTTGACGTTTCAGCTCCTCCTCTTCAATCTAAATTCAAAACTATGTAAGCAATTAAATCAGAGTTCTGTGAGACCTTCTATAAAAAGAACAAAATTATCAGTAAGCAATTTTTGAAAGCAAATGTCTTTTTTTTTTAGAATTGCCATGAGAAATGCTGCAAGTAAATAAAACAGAACCTTCACAAAGATCAGACAATCATTATGCAAATAAAAACATTTTAAAATTAAAATCAATCACTGAACAACAACCAGCTGCCAGTGAACGCAACGTTCACCTTACACAATAACCCCAAAACTAGCTGAAACATGCAAAAAACTGCAGTTGAAAGTAAAGAGCACCTCTTTCCATATTTTTGCATTATAGAGTGGGAGCAAAACAATTCTATAACTAAAACCCTGCTCATCAGTGTCTTTTTTCCTCCCCATTCCCTCAAGTGACAAATATTTCAGTAGAGTGGCAGCAGTCTTGCTTTGAATGAAATTTCCATATAAACAAAGGAAGTCCCACCAACTTAAGTAAAAGCAGAAACGCAGTTTGACATAATATTCTTAGAGAGAAAACTGGCAGTGCACTCACATACAGACTTGTCTGAATTGAGATTTTTTTTTCCCATTTTCAATTGCAATGACCTGCAATAGCAGACAGTTTTGAACTGTTCTTAATTATACATAGCCTTTAGTACAGGGAAATTTTAAAATGTTAAGTGGTATCTGCATGAAAAGACCCTACTTCTTAAAACCTATCAAAAATAAAACCCCATGTCCCAAGTCCAAAGCATTAGTAATACAGTTAGACACAGAAAATTTGACCAAGAGCAGTAAAATTATAAACCACAAATCTCTCTTTCTGAAGCGGTTGTCCCAAGCACAAAAGAGACAGAGATGGTGGAGCAGAAAATAGCTCTCAAAGAAAACGTAGCAACTACTGAATCAGTGAGACTGCTGCATAACACATGAAGTGTAATATGAAGTCATTAAGTATTTAGCATAAAACAGAATCGCTTTTAAGTTATCTTTTACCTATTACCTTGTTTCAAAAAGTTCTAATTCCCCTCTGCTTCCCCAAAAATGTAAGTCAAAGTAAACTAATTTAGCTAGCAGCCTAATATAACGGGTTTTCTGAACTAAAGATTTCAACAGACAAGTCCTTGCCTGGAGCTGTAGACAGATACAGTAGCTCATTGTGATAAGAGTTGTTATAAGAAAACTGTAATTTTATATATGAATAAACAAGTTATTCTAGTAGCTTATGTGAACACCTGAGAAGTTCAATGTTCTGGCAGATGTTTTATTTATTTAAAAGGTATTTTCTAATTAATATGATTAGGACTATGCTTATCAATCTCTGTCAAAAGAGAAATCATTTTCTTTGGGAGACTGCCATATTTATTCCCACACACGTTTCTTTAATAAAGTTCTTGTATGATGTCCCTTATGATTCGTCAAATATTGCAACAGCAAAGCAGACTTACTCATGTTTTTAGTACCGTCTCATAAATCTCTTTGGCTAAGTTTCTCTTCTATAAGCAAGACAAAAAAGATCACCTTACATTACAAGAAAATTTAAATCCAAAACCTAAAAACCTCCCACAATATAACATACTGTTTTAAATTAGTATAAAGGATTTGAACAAATCTCACTGTTTCACTCATTAAAGAATATATATGAGAGCAGGGGGTGAAGAAATTAAAAAAAAAACAAAAAACAACACAACAAGCTACCTCCTGTAATTCAAAGGTGACTGCAGAGCGATAATGAAAAGATAATTTCCTTGGCCTATGACACATCTGAACCCTCTACATTAAATCCTGCTTATCGAGATAAGAGTTGGTGACACCTAATGTCTATCTAGAGACTCACTCATCAATTTATTTTTGTTTAAAATAACCATTCTTGCCAAAGATCAACTTTCTTCTTTCTTCTTCAGACCAACCCTCTAGAACATTCTGCCCTGTATGTTTCTGTCCTCTAGAACATACTGCACCTGCAAGCGGTTAATCACAACGTGGAAGGGTAGTTGCAGTAGAGATCTGAAAGGCATGATTCTTGGGCTTCTATCTCCCACTTTACTACCAATTTTCTCCACAGCCTTTTGTAAACACAATCCCATTACTAAGGTTTGTGTATTTATAAAAATTGGAGCGTGACTTTTACCATCCTAAAGAAATGACAGTAAACGTGTCAGAAAGACACATGAAGGTCTCAGAGGAATGGCAATGTGCCACTGAATTTAAAGATTTAAAAAATAAAATTAGAATTGACTGATGAATCTTAGTTGCTCATATATCACTAATTGTTTAAGTTTCAACACTGTCAGTTTTCTTTAAACATCCAAATTACTTTATTACTTTCACTTATTAAAGATTGGACTACTTCCTAATTTCACATAGGACATGGGGAAAAAAGTAAAATCACACCAACAACCAATGACTAAAACAACACATATTGCAGCAGCAAGTTTCCTTCATTAAGAAATTAAAACTTGCATCAAAAACTTGAGAGAGGATGTTCACAATGTCCTACGTGAGACACCTCTCAGGAATCTGTACTTATTTCATGAACCAACATTATTACTCATGCAGAGCACTTTCTCTACAAACATGACAATCCTTATTTTACAAAAATTTGGACCTCATATAATTTTAAGGATCAAACGTAATGCACCTGTAGCTGGGATTTACAAGTGCGTCATTTGGTAATTTCTCTTTGAAGATGAGTCTTATCCATCTTAAGTTGCCAAGTTTCACCTATTTCACCTCTTATGAAAAAGATGGCTGGAAAAAAAAATAATGAAGTAATGTTCTGTGCACTTAAAAGGATTAAAATTTGGTAAGACTAAAGTGAACAGCAGCTAACAACCTAAAGCATTTCATGCGGAAAAGTTCACCTGACTTTATAAAAACAAACTAGTTAGGAAAATCCATTGCTATGAGGGCCATACAGAAGTATTGTAAAACTGAAGTTCTTCAATATGTAACAGCCTTGTAACTTTTAAAGAAAATCTGACATGCATAAAATAATTCAATTGCTTTGAATAACTGTGTTTGATATATCACTAAAAACAAGCAGCAACACAGCCTCAGTGGACATCGGTAGAAAATAAACGCAGAAACAAGTCATGTGTTATGTGATCTCTGCTCCTCTGATAAATTCCAGGTTTCACAATTCTCACAGCATCAGTGACTGAGACACTAGAACTGCCACCATGTGTGCAGAAAATTAGTCTCCAAACTAGGAGATTCTGCTTTGATGTACAGGTCTTTATACGTGCCAACTAGATTTGAACTAAGAGGTACTTCAAACCAGGCTATGACACAATGCACATGAGTTCCCGGAGTTCAGAAATCCAGCAAGAATCCCTTAGGTCAGAACAAAAGAAAAAGGGTCAGAAACTCACTTTGACATATATGCCCAGCACAATCTCTGAACTACTTTATTTTGTACATATGAAATATTGTATTACCATAAAGAAAGTATGACAGCTGTTCACTGAGCATAGTATAAAACAGGGCTAACAACCTCCAAGTACTGAGTGGCCCAGAAAAGAGCAGAAGGATCCAGTAATGCTTCACTCAGTGGCAGACTACTGGCAAATGATAGCTGCTTTGAAACTGCAACCTAACTCCATAAGAAGAAAGAAGTCAAGAAAAAAAAAAAAACACAGCTACTCCAAGTCAAGTAATTTTCAGGATATCCAAAGCAAAAAAGCATTTTTGCGTATATTAATTTAATCCAAGGATTTTACATCCAAGGTTCCTGTGCACTTCTTTACAATCAGGTTTCTGACAGGCTAATGCGTATCTACATAAAAAATCTAGATAATTTAACAGCAAATACATTCTCTTAGCCTCAATCAAACCAAGCACTCTTATGAAGATCCTCCATAGCGTTACCGCAGTCATGTAAGTTACATATTCTGAAATACATAATAAAGACTCAGATGGGACTTTTACCTATCCTGCAACACATTTTTGAAGCTGACATTTTATCCACACATTTTTAATGGAATAAATCCAGACACATTTAAGGCAATGTTTTTGACCACTGGGTGCCACTCTTGTTCTGCGTAATATAAACTGCCCTGCACTAACTCAGTCTTTCGCAGTTTGGGGATATTTTGTTGTTTGTTCGATTTGTTTTTTTCCAGTTGTAAACAACTCTGATTCTTCTAAAGTAGGAGGGAAAGATGAAAGAATTCTTACACAAGTTTCTAGAAAACATTTGCTACTTTTCAAAACTCTTTACTGTTGCTTCTAGGCCCAAGAATGCCTATATAAAGGATTTTTGTTGTTTTATGGTGAATTTATGTAATAATCTAATCCTATGCCTAAACCATCACATTCAAAAGGATAAATATTGCAACTGTGTAGCAACTTTTCTAAC
Organism: Ramphastos sulfuratus; assembly: GCA_013399055.1. Classification (NCBI taxonomy): domain Eukaryota; kingdom Metazoa; phylum Chordata; class Aves; order Piciformes; family Ramphastidae; genus Ramphastos; species Ramphastos sulfuratus. Next base: position 58,324 of record WBNM01000028.1, on the reverse strand, counting down.
TGACCAGGTATCCATAACTAACTTGGTTGACTTTCGTTGATCTTTGTATGATACGATCACAGTTTTATATAGATAGCAGGAACAAAGAGTTATTCTACATAGAGCAAGGTACTTATGAATAACACCAGAATTCAGTACCTAGAAATACAGGCATGGTATAAAAGCAAGCACCTTGAGAAGTGGAAAATTTTGATTTGGCATGCAGAAGTACAGCCATGACATTCTCAAATTACACTTAATATTGCAATTATACTAACAATTACCTCTTCTCTGAGTATTTAAGTGAGTTTCATCCTTGTCCATAAATTATCCTGTGCACTTTATCATACCAAACTTCACTGCATGCTTATATATGTTACAGCTTTACACTTTAATACTATTCCTTATATTTCATAGATGGGAACCTGAAGTACCCAGGCAAGAAAACAGGGAGGTCAGATCAAAGCTATGGTGAACTTCATCATCCCATTATCCACCCCAACAACCTTTAAAATGGTACAGGTATCTTTGCACTGTATTCTGGCATGAAGATACTACAGTCACTGAAGCAACTGTTAGACCTAAGAGTTCTCTGAGGTCATGTAAAAAGTGCAACTCATTACGGAGATGCATGAAATTACACGTGGTCCCAAGTTAACTACATCTCCACTATCATCTTTTACTTCAACAAATATCATTTTTCCACACCCCTGCCATTTCACTGCTTCACTGTACAAACTGTTTTAATAACAAAGGAAAAGGCTCTAAGTAGTCGCCGTGCATGCACAGCACTACAGTGAAGTCTCATAAAATACCTGTATTCAGTCTGCCGACTTAGGGAATGATCATCCCGTGGCCACCTGTATCCTGATTCATCCTGCAAAACACATATGCAAAACACCTGTGTGACATGCGTCTCAACATCAGATGTCAGACAGTTATTCACTGCAAAACAAAAGCATTCAGTAAGCTAAAAGAAAGTATTCGTTATTCACAGCAAGGTTCCTCTCAGGTTTTTCCACTTTATCCCATTCCTCTTGTCTTCTTCCCTTATCAATACTAAAAAGAGCGACAACTGTATTTAACACAAAAATAGCAAAAATCTCAAAACTATATACATACAGGCCCTGACCTCAAAAAGAAGAAAATTTTCCTCACTGGAATATTACCAATACCTTGACATTACAGAATTTCAAATAACTGGGCTGGAGGAGGCAACAGTAATGACCTTACAAAGGGAGCACAAATTTTGTACTTACATGTAGCTACTGGGAAAAAAAACCAAGAAGTTTCAACATCATGATCGAAGTTACATTCATGAATAACTGTGTGAATTGGAAGGGTATGTAGACAGCATTCAGAGAATCACAGAATGTTAGGGGTTGGAAGGGACCTCCAGATATCATCAAGTCCAACCCTCCCGCCAAAGCAGGATCACCTAGAGCAGGCTGCACAGGAACACATCCAGATGGGTTTTGAAAGTCTCCAGAAAAGGACACTCCACAGCTGCTCTGTGCAGCTTGTTCCAGTGCTCTGTCACCCTCACTGTAAAGAAGTGTCTCCTTGTGTTGAGGTGGAACCTTCCTGTGTTCCAGCTTGTACTGGTTGTTCCTTGTCATATCACTGCACACCACCCAACTAAGACTGGCACCTTCATCTTGACATCCATCCCTCAAGTACTCATTAAGTGGAAAACTTTTGAAATCATTCTGTTCATCCAGGTTAACTTTGCACTGCATTATAGAAAGTCATAGAATCACAGAACGTTTGAACTGGAAGGGACCTCTAAATGTCATCTAGTCCAAGACACTCTGCAGAATGCAGGGACATCCTCAACCAGATCAGGCTGCCCAGAGTCTTGTCAAAAGCCTCAGAGGACTTACAGCCAGCCAACAGAGCAGCTAAGAACCATAAACAGCAACAAACAGGTACTACCATGTAATCAAAAGTCTTAGAAGCACAGTAACTGCAAAAAGCACCAAGTATTGAAACTAGAATGTTTTTTTCTATTCATTCTATTTCAATTTATGAGAACAGTTCTAACATCAATGCTCTGCCAGAAATAATATTTCAATCATTCAGTATTCAAGCATCAATGAGAAGATAAACATCATAAACATGGGAGAAGGATCACCTTACGTACACCTCGATGTGGAGGGCCACTTCTTCGGTCATAGGTGAAACTGCGACCCTCTTCATAGTCTCTGTACTCAGCATGACTGTAATCGTCATACCGACTGTAATTCCCATCCCCAGGTCTTTCAAGCAGTGGTGGTTTCTTGGGCACAGTATTTACTACTCTGTGATAATCATCCTAAAACACAAAACAAACAAAATCATATTGCTTTTAACAGCTGGAAATCCAACAGGTTAACTTCTAAACATGGGACTACACTAGTCTTAAAGTTGGAACAGCACAAGGGATCAACAAACATTACAAATCACACCAGTTTGATAGCAGAGTAACTTCTTAACCCTATCCGGACACCATTCAGATTCAATCCTTATGCACTACAGATTTAATTATAGAGGGAAAATTTTTAGCATTGTTAAAGTTTCTTTCAAACAAAGAAGCAGCATTAGCTACTTCTAAGCATCCGCTACTTTCTGTTTTGAGCATCAGCTACATATATTTCTCAGACTTCTACATTAAGTTAGGAATGCAATGAATTGTTACACCTCTAATGGCTGTAAAACAAATACTATCAACTTCTAAATGCCAGTAGCATCCTCCACACTATGGGGATTATAGTGAAGACAGTCATTGCTCTCACAGTCTGGATGGATAAGCACGTTCTCAATACAGTTCAGTAAGTGATCCTAGGATTCAAGTAGCAGAGACAGGTTTAACATTCTCAGCTTTTCTTTTAACTCAAGTTTTGGATAATACAAAATTAATTTATTGTATTTCCTTCAAATAAGATGTCATGCACCATTTAGCAATTAAAGAAATTCACTGCTTATTAAATGCAAATTGCACAGTTGCAAAAGGTACAAATTCAACTTTCTAGAACCAAGTATTAGGTATGCCAACAGAAAATAAAAAGTAAACAAAAATATGAATGGAAGACCTCGTATATTAAATCTTCCTCATTTAGCAAGGTATTTTTTTCTTTAGGCCTTAAAAACACAAGCTATAAATGCAGAGCCTTAAGTCAGCTTACGTGGCTTGGAGGGGAAATATATTAAAAATATTTTCTTTAACAGTAGTATAAGTCAATCTAATGCACCAACAGTTTTTGTAGAAAATAATATTGAATTGAGAAACTACCATACAAAAAAAAAGTTAAGTTCTCGTTACAGAGATCACCCAACAAATCCACTAGAGGGCAATCCAAAGCCAGACTACCGCCATAGTGACAGAAAGCAGAAACTACACACAGACACAATGCGTTATCTACCCTACCTCATGGAACATTCCCAGCATGTTTTTCTAGGCTCGGGTTTTGGGTATTTTTGTGTCTTACAAAGATGTGTTCTGAAGCTGAAAGACAACTGCTTCATGCTTTAACCTCACCTCGAAGTCTCAATCAGGTAACTATGCTGACATACAGAAGGATAGTTACATGAGATTTAATCTGAAGATGCACTCACTTAACATTTAATTGTGCAAATACTTGCAATTTCATGTTGTTTACCAGGATCTGCAAGCATGTGTTTCTACTACGATGTGTACTTGATGCACAATTAGCACTTACTTTAGAACAAGCACTTGCTCTCTCAAACGAGAGATACTTCACACTCAGTTCCAACACGCTAACTCATCAGCAAACACGAAGCATATTCATGGATGTAATTCGTATTTTTACTAGACAGGTAAAGTGGAATTGAAGTCAGACCTTTACAAGTGGACATAGATACGCGGTCACAAGCTTACAAGAAGAAAAGGCCTATCTTGAACCAGCACAGATGCAGGAGAAGGAGCTTCATATCCATCTTTCACTGAGACAGACACAACACATCTTGGGTTTGCCCATCTATGCAGGAGTGCTGTTTTGGTGCAGATGGTATTGGTTGTGATAAATGAATGTATTCTGCTAGTCTGCAGTTACAAACACATGTAGTATAATGCTACTATTGAACTATCCAGTTAATCAAAATGAGAACATCTTTGAAACTGTAAATTTTCATTATGCGTATACTATGCATTGATCCTTGGACAGCTTGAAAGACTAAAAAAGCTTAGGAATGCTGCCACTGTAGCAATGGTTAAATTGTATTAGTAATGTGTTAATCAAGTTAAATATTGATTTTAAAAGAAATACATTCTGCCTTGTCTTATGTCCTATTGGTCACAGGTATTTTGGAGAAGCAGTCAATTAAATACGCTGTACAAACTTGTCTGATTTCCAGTTTGCTGAAAATGCAGAAATTTTGTTGTTGTCTGTACAGAGAGTTTAAAATGTCACAGAGCAGCCGAACACTAATATACCACTCAATGAAGAAGACTACATGTAACTAGCTACCAACACTGATATGCTTCCAAAATGACTAGCTGAAAAATACGAAAGGGAACCAAAAAAATATGATATATCAGCACACTACTATTCCAGCACTTAAAAGAATTACAAGAAAAGCCAGGTAAACAGACACAGGTACCTGAAATTTATTTTGCCAAATGTACATTGCACAGCATGTATATCAGGAAACATTCTTACAGTTCTATTTAAGGTTCAATAGCTCCAAAGCCAAAGCTACAATCTGGTTTCTTTCTTCATTAGAGGCTTCAGACTCAGAAAGAAAAAAAAAACAAAAATGTTCCCCAACTCTTTACCGCAGGTATCTTTCAAAAGGATTCTAAGAGTAAGCACAGCTTTTGCATTTGCTTTTACAACTATAACATATAGTAGAACTCTCCATGTCTACAAAGTAGATTTTCACTTACATTCTTCTTGATAATCATTACAAGGCTCCAAAACACATCTTGAGCAAAGGTGTGTTTTGAGCATTTGTTATAAACATTTCCTTCTATACATTAAGAATCATAATTAAAAAGTGCATCAGTTACAAGGACAACACTGAAAGCAGTCAGTCATTTTACCACCTCAAATTACTTCAAATACGTATTAATATTAAAAAGAAAAACCAAGGGAAAGATATAACATAGTACATATAGCCTTTGGTTTTCCATAAGTCATTAAAAATCCTTTATTTGACACCACAAATAATTACACATAAAAAAAAATATCAAAATAAAAATATTCTAAAACACTTTCAATATTAAAAAAAAGCAACAAATTAAGAAACAAAAAGCAAAAATTAATTTTGTAGGCATCCTATGATCTCTGTGTAGATGCATTTGCTAGATCGTTGGCTTAAATGAATGAGAAAATAACAGAACTTAGGGTATACTAGGAACATAAAGAAGTGCATAAATTCAGCCCTTATGGCACACATCATGGTGTAATGACATAGTATAAAGGTATAATGCAGAATATTATATACTTACATCAGGATGAATCCTTGGAGGGAGACGCTCTCTTGAAACTCTTTCGTAGTCATATCGCCCTTCAGACCACATTTCATTTCTTCGATATGCCACTAAACACAGTAAAAATCAATTAGCCAAAACCGGACTCATTATGAATAGACAAAAGAATGAGGATTATGCACAAGCCCTGTATATACATGTTCTCATTTTAATTAGCCTTTGGAAAAAAAAAAAAAAAAAAGTCTAATTCTAGAAAGTAATTCATTACTTTTAAGCAAAAGTAACTCACAGTACGTGCAAGAACAACTGGAAATTAGTGCAGTGTAATTGGTATCATCGCAGGACTTAAATATATTATAAACAGCTCTAATGAAATTGATGCACATTGCCATGTACCAGCTGTATATACAAACTCATACACACATGCCTTGTAGCAATTCTTATATTGCTCTACCTAAAATAGAGGACCTTTTTAAAAGAAGAGTTCAACTCCTGTTTATTAGATTGAAGAATTTCTACTTTTAGAATTAACAGCTTTGAATTACTTCTTCATCTCCACCATCTCGAAAGAGGTTAAAACACAACAAAACATTCAGTTAGTACAAAGCTCCATGTTTTGAATACAGGACTGAATGCATTCTTCACATGCAGATTTTTCTTGTTTTAAATTGAGAACCAGCAGAACACAATAATTTCTCTTTTCAGTAAAAGGTGACTTTCAAAGTAAAAATCAGTAACTATCGTACAGGTGGAAATAAACCATCACCCTAAGAGATTTTAGTCATACTATGCTAGGCAACACAAATCCAAAGGGCTGGAACCTTTCTGATGTTTTCTATATAAAGGTGAGAAATTATAGCTTATGCATCATTTAAAACAATGTTAGTTCTAGACATTAAATAATCAATAAAAAAAATAAACAATGGGGCTTATTCAGAAGTAGAGACTTAATAATGTCTAATTTCACAAAATAAAACCACAACTGGAAATACACTTGGGAGGCTACATAAAACTATAGATTATTACAGATTGTTAAGTATCAAGAAGACGAATGGTTTTATTAGCTGTAGATAGAGGTAGCGCTAAGTCAGATATGTATTTTTGTGAAAAACAATTAACTTGTATACTTACTTTTCTGTCAGTTTTAACAACTCTGCTTTTGAAGACCCATTCAATTACCCACAGAAAAAGAAACTGAAATTAGCAAAAGAAACTGAAATTAGAAAAAAAAATCAATAAAAAAAATCTAAATATTTCAACTGTCTGAATTAGTACAGAGTAATTCACTACATTCTATTAAGGAAAAATAGGAACTACTCAGCTGAATTCACAAAAATAAAATACTTCCCATGACAAATTATTACACATAAAACATTTTCCTAAGAAATTCCAGAACTTCTATTTTATCATCTTTTACTCCTTGTCTCAAGTTTTCTTCCTTTCAAAACCTTTTGGAAACTCCTGTAACTGCTTTCTTAAAAACACTCAGAAAAACATTAAACATATTTACTTAATTTATATTAATCAATATAATTAAGTAGAGAAAAATAATTCAGCTGCCTTAAAAGTTCTACATAACAAATGCTTTTGCTTCGGTAGCTGATGAAGTAGCTACTGTAATAAGCCTTTGTGCTCATAGATTTTGGGCCTACCACTGGTACAGATGAACTGAAGTATCGTCTTAGAATTTTGCTCCATTTTATAACAGACTTGACCTTAAGCACACTCCAGGACCACCACAAAACTAGTCTGATGTAGCCACAGATCATAGATCAAAAGCCAATTAAACCAAGGGTTTGACTAATGCTGATTCAGACAAGGGTAAAAGCTAGCGGGCCTGCTGTCCCTGCTCTCACCAGTGTGCTCCACATAACAGTTATTAATTCTGAAGCCACCATTAGTCCAATATATTCATCAGAAGCACCTTCCTGGCACTTTAACAGTTACCTACCTCAACTTTTCTTCGTTCTCTAGTTCAGGGACTTTTGCTAAAGCCACAAAAACTCTTATCAGGTGCTACATATGCCCTCTTCTTCCCACATCACCACAAGGGTCATCTACCTGCTCTTACACTGTATACACACTCCTCTTTTGTTTGTATCTGAATATTTCTGTGGTTTACAGGTACAAGAATGGACAGAAATAGCTGAAGCAAGACAAAATCATTAGAGCAGAATGGTGTCATGCGCTCGCTCTCTCAAAATACTCTGCTGCGAGGCCCTCAGGCCCAGCCCTTGCCCCATGGTGGACCATTCCTTCTGTCCATACGCACTGGACAGCACTTGAGTCTCTCACTGACACCTATTCCCATCCCTGCTTCCCACAGCTCACCCATCTCTCTTGTGCTATAGACTTTATGATGGTGAGCATCACTCAGTTTTTACATGAATAGCAAATACCAGAAGCTGGATTCAGATAAGGTTTTCAAGCAGGTATTTTGCATTTTGGCAAATACAGGAGCATTCACACCCCTGCTGCAGTGACTGAAATTATTAACTGAACACAACATTCAAAAAAAGCAAAATATTTCAGATAAGTACCACTGAAGCTAAATGCAAGCTTACACATCATGCTGCTCTGTCAGTCAAGCCATGTCCAACATACCAACAAACATCACTATCAGGCATTGTCATGAATGAGTGTTTTAGAATCCTACTTAGTTTGTCACAAAATGAGCAACCATAGATTTTACACAAATCTGAGGTAGCAGCAATTCAAGATTAACACTTAATCAGAAGATCAGTATGAATTATTTAAACAATACTTAATCATCAGAGTAGTTTAATAAATTTTACTATACTGAACACAGTGACTTACATGTAGGGATTCAAAAATGGCAAAATTCATTTAATGAAGTCAACTACACCAAATCACAGACACAGACACACATACAGATTCAGAGATTAACACACGTACACAAAGTTATACAAAGCTCAACATACAGATAGAGAGGTAAACCCATTTCCTCTTTGCAGGTTGTAAGATGTTTTCGGTACTAAATGATCTTTGAAATTTCACAAAATCCAGTTGCAGTGAATTATTACTCCTTTTAATCAGCATTCGTCAGCAAACAATCTTTGAACTCTTGTTGGGTAGTCTCCCAGGCTACCCTGGAAATCCTGAAAATTCTACTTAAAGAAGTATCCCAACTTAGGGGGAGGACATGAGTTACTGTAAGGGTCACAGAGCACTGGGACAGGCTCCCCAGAGAGGTTGTAGAGTCTCCTTCTCTGGAGACTTACAAGGCCCATTTGGATGCATTCCTCTGTGATCAAAGATAGATTGTACGGTCCTGCCCTGACAGGGCGGTTGGACTTGATGATCTCTTTAGGTCCCTCCCAACCCATAACATCCTGTGAGAAGATGATACAGGGTCAGGTCACTTACAGGATCATAAAATGATTGTCTATATAGGATCATAAAATGATTGACTTTGGTCAGTATTTTTTTCACTTGGCCCTAATTCTTGGCAGGTAATTCTGGCTCCTTCCAGAACAGGCAACAATAGAGCCAGCAGGACTTTGCCAAGGAACTGGAGTTTCAGGTAAACCTAGGGAGTGCCAGATTGTCCCAATTCACTGCATTTGTAGCTGTTACGGAGGGGTAATTAATGTGACATGGTATTTTCCCAAAATTAATATTGTTTATTAATATTCAATATTCAGAACTCTCACCACCCCGATCACTAATTTTCATAGAATCATAGAATGGTAAGGTTGGAAGGGACCTCAAAGATCATCTAGTTCCAACCCCCTGCCACAGGCAGGGACACCTCCCACTAGTACAGGTCACTCAAGGCCTTGTCCAACCTGGCCTTGAACACCTCCAGGGAGGGAGCATCCACAATCTCCCTGGGCAACCTGTGCCAGTGTNGGAAGGCAGTTTCCAGGCAGTTCACAATACAATAAGGGAGTAGCAGCACAAATACAATGGCAGAGCACAGATACAATGGCAGAGCACGCTGTGTCACCTGCTCATCTCCTTTTATCAATACAGCCCAAGACTAATGGGCCTTTGGACACAGAATAGCCAATCAGAATGGCAGTTAGCTGAGTTTGACCATATTAGGTGAAGCCATAGGCTTACTTTACCCTTTTTTAGGGCAGAACACAGGCCTCGCACAAGGCATACACAAGCTAAGTGTGTGTTCTCCCCATAGCAAAAAGAGGGAGAGCAGAAATACATGTCTGGGCAAGCCAGGACATGTATAAGCCTATCTTGGCCTGCTTAGGCCTACCACAACAGTAGCCAAGACAAAAACACAACATTGGCTGGTCCTGACATCACCGCAGGTCCTAAGGGGTCTGTATCACCACAAACCTACATTCATGTACATGCTCTGGTACATTATCAGACAGCAAGGCTGATAAAAACATGCCCATTTTTATCACTGTTCACGAACCTCACTGAAACTAGCAAGAATTATGACCAGGTTTCTGACAAAATAAAAACACAAAGTGAAGAGAAGATAGAGAAATGCAATCACAAAAGTCAACAGACTGAAGAAAAGCAAAAACAGCATACACTTACATCAGACAAGAAGTATGGAGGTAGAAGAAAAATCTCAAAGTGACAATATTGTGCTGTTAGGGGAATGAAATTAAGAAAATTAATCAGATACAATCAGCTATTGAGTACATTGCTAAAAACACTGACAAGATAAAAATGTAGAAAACTAATTTTATATAAAAGACCAAACAGAGAAATTGTAGCTGAGACCAATGAGATTTATAATTAATGTTTAAAGGTAGGAAAATTGCATTTCCCAGCATCTTAGAATCATGGAATCATAAAATCATTTCGGTTGGAAGAGACCTTTAAGATCATGAAGTTCAACCATTAACCCAGCAATGCCAAATCACCACTAAACCACATCCCTCAGCCACTTCCCTAGGGCAAAAATTCAGTTTCTTAGATGATGTGACTTAACACAACTTTAATAACAATCATGGAATGACTAAAACTCTTAGGATCAATATTGAGAAGATTTCACCAGTGAGGACTCAAGAGATCAAACCTCAAGGTCACTATGCTGTATTCAAATTAATCTGTTCTCAGTACAAAGTTCTAAAACAAAGATTTAAAACAATATATTTTTATTTCACATTTAACATCATTATCACTTACACTATTTTCTATTAGCATATACTACCAAAGGCAGTTGATATTTATTATCATGACATATAATCACTTACTATATTAACGTATACAACCTCTTCCTAATTTTCATCTAAGGTGACTGCTTTCCCTAAAGCAAGGTTTTCATCTTCTCAAATAAAGACACTACAGCATATGCATAAGCCATTCTATTAACAAAGTGCAAGCTGCTCCACTGTGGCCAGCTGCCAAGAATGCCTTTGCTCAGATTATCACAGCACCATACCTTGCTCTATGCTGGTGTAACTGACATACTACAACAAAGGTTTCTTCATCAAATTGACTATGTGTCACTTAGACATTACATTTTTTACATACTTGTTTTTTCTTCATTGATCAATCATTTATTTAGAAAGAAAAAAAAAACTTTTTTTAACTGACAATTGCAAAAGCACTTCAGTATTCTACAATACTTTGCACACTATTCTTGCCTGTTTAAACTTACTTGAGACATCAATTTTCATCAGTCTAGAAATACCTACTTATGAAAGATTTCTCAATTCTCAGTGTGTGTGAGATCAGCCTTTTGCAGAATTTGCAGTTTTGTTTCAAAACCATACAGCTTCCTCATCCAGATGGCCACATCTTGTCATATGTAAAAAAGCACGAAAACGGTGTTGTATTGCAAGGGCAGAGGCAGGTAGATGCGCTACCTCTGATGCTACTGCTTATATGACAATCAAGACTGACAAACATGGGCCAGTTCTCTCTCCTTTACTTTGGAAAGATCTCAAAACGAGCTTAGATGCTTTTCTATGAGTAAGACCAAGGAAATATGCTTAGAGAATTATAACTTCTTAGAAATATCATGGCAAATTTTGCAACAATTGCAGATTCGAAGACATAATGACAAACAAGAAAACCCTGCTTTTTCTTCCAACAACTGGAATCTGGTTTTGATGGTGCTTCAAAGATATCCTGGTATCTCTTACCTAAACAGGAGGCAAGGCAGATAAAACTGAGTTTTGAGGAAAATAAAGTAACTTTCTCCTCCTCCCTCCACACTTGGACACACAGAAAACTGTGAATAGACATAGTTCTCTATTGTAAGATGAAAAAGCAGAAATGTAAGAGCAGACATTTTGGAAAAAATACTTTGAAGGAAGCAGTGAGAAAAAACAGAGATACAAAGGGAATCCATCTCATTTTCTAACAATGAATACTAGGCTGTAAGACTTTCGAAAGCACTTATAAGCATGACTGCAATAAGTTTAGGCATATTTAACCTAGACAGCAAATAACCTGAAGGAAGAGGCTTTCTTCCAATCTTTTCCTGACCTGTTCACTATAACTTTGACTTAAGAGAAAAGATAAAAAAAATTTTTAATATTTTTAAACTTTTTAATGCACTGACCACAAAACTCTCACCTCAAAAAGGAAAAAAAGCCAGAACTGCGTAAGCTGAATAAAATTAACTGCAGCATTCTGACGACAATTTACAATCCCACTGGCTCAGTTTCCTTAACACATCATTCTAATATATCACTAGGAGAAAGAGAAATGGAGGCAATCCCTTGGGGGTTATATTAATACAGTGACTGATGTATTAGCACTGATCTTTGAATACCTGCAGCTACCAACTTTCCATCCTTCTTTAGTGCTAATGCTACAAAAAGATTATTCTACAGACTGTGATAAGGCTGCTAAATTAGCACTGTCAATGCAAACAATTGTATGGTCATCACCTCCACTGTGACTTTACATCTTGCAGCACAAACATTTTAACAACTGTCAGCTCATCATACTGTTGTCATAACAGGTCAAAACTGCAATGCTTTTCAATGTTCATACTTGAAAGTAACAACCCATGAAAAACTCTAATGTTTGTAAAGAGCCTACTTGGGAAGTTTAAGAACAAGGATCTACGGAGAGAAGGTTTAAAGTAATATAGGGCAATGCAGGCCCTCTGCTGAATGAGGAGGATGCCCTGATGACAGAGGACACAAAGAAGGCAGAGTTACTAAACACCTTCTTCACCTCCATCTATACTGCTGGAGACTGTCCTCAGGAGCCCCTGACACCTTAGGCACCAAATGAAAGCATGACAAAGGAGTCTTCTCTGGTTGATGAGGACTGAGTTAAGAAACAGTTGAGTAATCTGGACATCCTTAAGTCCGTGGGTCCCGATGGCATGCATTTACAGGTGCTGAGGGAACTGGCACAGGTCCTTGCCAGACCACTCTCCACCATCTTCAGTAAGTCATAGCAGACAGGAGAGGTGCCTGAGGACTGCAGGACAAATATCACTCCAATTTTCAAAAAGAGTAAGAAGGAGGACCCAGGTAACTATAGATCAGTCAGCCTCACTGCCATCCCCAGAAAAATAATGGAAAAACTTACCCTCAGCACTGTCCTTAGGCATATCAAGGACAGTGGGGTCATTAGGAGCAGTCAACGTGGTTTTACTGAAGGGAAGTCATGTTTGAACAACCTGATAGCCTTTTATGAGGACATAACCAGGTGGACCATGTTGGTAGAGCAGTGGTTTATCTTGATTTCAGTAAAGCATCTGACACTGTCTCCCACAACATCCTTCTCCCAAAACTGAGACAGTGTGGTCTGGATGATCAGGTAGTGAGGTGGATTTGGAACCGGTTGAAAGAAGCCAGAGAGTTGTGGTCAACGGGATGGAGTCCAGTTGGAGGCCTGTAACTA
>WBNM01000028.1:0-44463 GCA_013399055.1 Ramphastos sulfuratus | reverse complement strand
CAGTGAGTGCCAGGAGGATGAAGCCAGGCTCTTCTCAGTGATGGCTGATGACAGGACAAGGGGCAATGAGTGGAAGCTGAGGCATAAGAAGTTTCATGTAAACATGAGGAGGAATTTTTTCACTGTGAGAGCGACAAAACACTGGAACAGGCTGCCCATGGGGGTTGTGGAGTCTCCCTCTCTGGAAATATTCACAACCTGCCTGGATGTGTTCCTGAGTGATCTGGTATAGGTGATCCTACCCTGGCAGGGGGGTTGGACCAGATGACCTTTCAAGGTCCCTTCCAGCCCCTGATATTCTGTGACTCTGTGAAGTGCTTTAGTACTACTAAAGGCTTTAAATATATTACAAGACACTCTAATGTTTAAGCTAACCATAAAGATTTATTCTAGTACATCTAAGGAAATCAGCTAAGTGACACACTCATCCCTTTCTTCTTTCTCTAGAAACACAAGGATACAGATGCCTCACCACACGGTGCCTCTCCAAAAGTGCTTCCAGAGGGATTTACAGTCTCCAAACATTCATTACTAGTTTTTCAAGTCTAAAGCAACTCTCAAACAAAACCACAAATAAAACCGAAAAACAAAATCTTCTATCATACACAGGGTTTTAAGTATTATAAGGTAAAGTTTACAAAAGTCATCCTCCGGATGATACTATCCTTCCGAGCTCTCCCGTCCCGCCACTTCCCTTCACCCCAGCCTCTAGGGAGGTTGGGAAGGAAAGGATCCCGCTCCACGACTCGGGCTCCCCACACCGTGGAGGAAGAGAGAGCCCCGCTCCAAAGGCCCCAGGGGTGCCGTCTCCCAGGACTGGCCTCACGGATGCTTCAGCAAACACCCGACCACGTGCTCGCAGCGTCCGAGCACAGCGGGGCGCAGCCGAGAAGGAAGGCAGGGCCCTGCCTGAGCCCCGCAAAGCCGACCGCCTCACAAGGGAGCCAAAATGGCAAACCACCTCCGTAAGAGCCCGCGGGCTGACGCTGAGGGCCACGCAATCAGATCTGACATGATGAAGTTACCACGTTCACCCCGTGGAAAAAGGAGGCCAGACATCGGCCCCCCATCGCAGGAGGCTGCGCATCGGCCTCCGCGGGCACAGACAGACTCCCGCTACCCCAGCTCGGGCCGGTCCCCGCTGCTCACCTGCCTCTGGCTCTGGCACCCGCAGACGCGGCAGACGCTCTCCCCAGCAAACGGGGCGCCTTCTCCAGCTGCTTCCGGCGCTCCCCGGACGCTATCGGAAGCACCCGCCTTCCTTCCACCCTTGCCACCGCCTATTGGCCGGGACCCGCGCTGCCCTCTACTCGTCGGCGGAAGAGCGCCGCTGTGCTGGTTGAGTGGCGATCTGTGCCTGAGGCGTGTGTCGCGCCTAGCCGGGGCTTGTGTGTCGTTCTTTGTCGTGTCGCATCATGGGCGCCCGCGCGGGCTGAGGAGGCCCGCCGTGACGGGTAGGCCGCTGCGGGGTCGAGATCGGGTCCCCTTGAGGGGAATAGCCGCGGGAGCAGGTTGTGGGGGGGAGTCCGGGGCTTGGCCGGCGCCGCTGTGGTTCGGAACGAGGGTACTGTGGGTGGCAGGACCATTTGTTTACAGCTGAGGAAGCTGCTCACTTCGTTTTAGTCCTTTGTGGTTTTGGCGGGGAATTCCTGTTCCGGGGAGATGAAAAATAAAGATATGAATGGTGATGATGATAAATAAAGAAGGCGTTAATACTAGAGAGGTGCTATTACGTTAATGGCAGTTGCGCTTAACTCCATGGAGATAATATATTGGCTTCCAGCTGATGCTTTAAAGTTAAGTAACCAGGTAATACCCTGAAGATCAGAGATGACCCGTAAAAACATTTCGTATAAAACATACGTATTTTGATTTGTTGAAGATACCTAGCAGGATATAGAAACGAGGCTGTGTACCAGCAAGTAGAAAGCTCAGATAGTTCAGGGAAGTTTGGGGAATTTGTCAGCCTGTTACGTGAAAATTCATAAACCAGAGAGACTTGTCATCTATGAGAAAGAATGTCAAGAAAATGTTAAACTTGTGTTGGATAGTTTTATGAAGTTAGGAAGTCTCTGGAATAAAAGGACTCTGAGTGTTGTAATGATGAGCTTCCAGATGAGATGCGTCTCATCTGGAGTGTTAGCATAAAGCTGGAATTTACTTTTTTTTAAACACACCACAACTTCCCATACCAACAACCCACAGCTATACAATGTCTAAGCAATAATCGTGAAGCTAGTATGGCAAGGTTGGCGTCCATAAGAGAAGGGAAGCTACTGTTTATGTGGTCTTGGCTCTTGGTATCCCCACAATGGCTTTCTGATGGATGTTAAAAAAAAAAAAAAAAAGAAGTCTAATGAATTGGTTAAGATTACTATGTTTTGTTAAGGTTTATTGGGATGGGGAAAATTGTGACAGTGTGTTGATAGTGGATAACCAGAAAATTCAATTTTAACATGCTAAAGCTTTTAGAGAGATTAGTTTTATTGGGAAATTATTTTTTAATGTTCTGCAGAAGACAGTAAGGACAAGGCCTTTAGATAGGCAGGTGGCTCAAATGTTGTGCAAACCTCTTAGTGTATGTGTTGACTTAAGATGCCTGTAGATGATCCCAGTGAGTTCTTAATATTTAGAGAGTATTTAGTATTTACTCCTGTAAATGTAGGGATGTACTCTTTCCTGGAGTGGTAAACTTGAGCATTTGCCATCTTGAACGTGAACGTGTGATAGTCTTACAGTTACTGTACCTCCTCTTTTAATAAAACTCTGCCTGTCTGGCAAGTCAGACAGTAGAAGTAAGAAATCTTGTCACAATAGTCCTAAACAATGTCAATTGCTAAGAATATTTGGGCAATTGGAGCAGCACAACTACTTTGCTTAAATTTGTTCGGGGAACTGGAAACAAAGCTCAGCCTCAGCTGTCTGGTAGCCAGTGATGCAGGGTGCACCGTTTCAACTCCCAGAAAAAGTGTGCAGCTGAAAATGATAGTTCTGTAGCTTGCAGTCATCAGTAATTTCCTATTGGCTGAGCTGTTAGGCCTGTAGCATTCTTCACGTGGTATATATCACCTTGGAGGTTTGGATTGTGGTGTTGCACAATATGCAAGCGGACTGCTCTCCGGTCATGCCGCCCCCAGTGTTCATTAATGCAGGGCTGCCTTGGTCTCCTGTTAGAAGGTGCGCTAGGTTCTCTCCTCTTTGAAGCAGAGTTGAAGTGCTGTCTACAGCCATGTGAGGTTCACTCTTGCTGTTTGCTCCACCACTGTTGTGATGTATTAGTGAGCATCAGCAGTGTACTGTAATGCAGTGCTAAGATAGCTTTCACCAAATCTTATGTACATCTGGGTGAATGCACTTTATTCGCATGGTGTGTTGCCAAGTCAGTCTGGTTAGGCTTGTCAGGGATACTAATGCCAAGCAGCAAGGAATCTGGGATAATGAATCCAGTCTGCATAACACCAGATAGAGCGTGTGGCTTTCATTGCAAATTTATTCTGTTCTCATTTGCTTAACCTTTATGTTGCCATTTCTGCTCATGCCAAAAATCAGTCTCTGAACATGAAAAATGTCAAAATTCAGTCACTTGGAAACTGCCACTCAAATGAATTGTGATACAATAAGCATGCCAGGAAAGAGGCAAAACACTTGGATAGTCAGCGACTATGGGGAATATCAGGTCTTCAGATGACTGAGTCAGGAAATGCCAGAAAATGAACCACAGACAGATTAGAGTGTGATATTAGTTACTTTGTTGGCACTTGGCCATGCAATCTGCTCAGATTCACTACCCAAACGGTCCCTAAGAAACTCTGTACTACAACAGATGTTGATTTTTAATACTTCAGTTTGTTTTATCCTGTCATCAGCTTTTGTCTGCATTTTTAAAAGAAGCTGATCTTGCTGAAGAAATGGCTTGATTCTCAGTTGGAAATCAGGCAGAGGTGCCAAAAGACAGGACATAGTAACTGGATTGTGTGAGGAATGCTTTTGCTGTACTTTTTGCCGTGCCCTTTTGTAAGGGCTGTGCTTTACTCTGGTCTGGAATTTCATTTGCTAAGCTCTTGGACTAAGCCATGGCTACAGAATGGATCAAAGAGAAGAAGTATTTTGCACAGACTTTAAACACTGCTTCAAATTTTGGGAGATGTCCAAACGAGGAAAAACACAGGCTATTCTTTTTCAAATCAGATCAGTTACTCTTGACCTAGTGTTAGATGGTGTGTATGCAGTTACAAGTATGTTTCAACTGATTTATTGTTTCCAGACTTACTTACTTGTAAGAGCTCAAAGGAGATTGGAAATTAAAATGGTTTTGAGATTTCTTTGGTTCTTGCTAGTATACAGCTGCTTAATCAGAAAGAGGAGGAGGCGGGAGTGCTTTGCATCTAGGGGAGATACTGCTCATGACCAGCTCTGGACGCTTGCAGTTCCATAGTGGTGTAGAAGCCTGAGCAATAGATAATGGAGTAAATGTTTACTGCTTTAGCATCTTATATACACTGTTAGTATATTATCTTCCCCCCTCCACAATAAGTAGGACTCTGGTTTAGGGAAGCTTCCCCCCCCGACCCTGCCCCTTTAACCAATTGTGATTTAATCTGTTGTGGATGCATCTGAACTGAAATTTGTATAAAGAATCAGATCATGCAGGTACTTAGAACAAAGGTCAGTAACTTAAAGTATAGAACATAGTGCTTAATAAATGTGCATTAATTGTTTCTCTCTGGACCTAAATCTTTCTTTACTACACAAATCAGCAGAGATTTAAGTATACTAACTTAGGTCTATATTTTCATGGCTTACTGACTTACATACAGCAAAAATATGCTTCGAATCTAGGGAAGAAAAAAAGGAATATGTATCTTCTGTAGCACATGAAGACAAACACAGATTTCATGTAAAATGATGAAGCAGAAATGAAAGCTATGCATTCCTGCAACTTTATTTTGGCTGTCTGGGCTAGATTTGAAAAACAACTTCTATAAAGTCTTGCAACTGTTTTTTAATTGATCTCTGTTAAATACAATTTAACTCTTCTCTTTTTCCTCTTCCATCAGAAAAATGAGCGGTGGGTTGGCGCCAAGCAAAAGCACAGTGTACGTGTCCAATTTACCCTTTGCTTTGACAAACAACGACCTGTACAGGGTAAGTTTTTAAGAGCTGCATTTTTCAGACTAAACTTGTTGACAACTATTTTGAGTGTAAATAGAAAACATCTTAGAAGTTTGTTGTGATGTTACTAAGGAAATGTAATTTTCTGTTGTTAAGTCTTTGTTTTGTTTAATATTTCAGATATTTTCCAAGTATGGGAAAGTTGTCAAGTAAGTAACGTGATACAGCTTGCTGTTTTTGTAGCTTTCATTTTAAATATTTAATGTCTTTGCTACACTTTGCTTTTTATAGTTTTTTACTTAAATGTATTGAAGTCCTGTTAATTTTTAATAAAGTATAAATTTAACAACTGGAAATTCTTTCATAAACACGTATAAAGTAAGAACCTTTGTGTTGGGGACAGGCTTCACTAACCACTTCTTAAGAGCAAGTACAATGTTGTCATATTCAAATGGTCTTTTCTCTGAAATAGTTGAAACAACATTCCTTTAACAAAATTGTTTTAGTGGGTGTTGCTCCCCTTCCCCTGAACACTGCCTGGGACACAAGTGGATAAGTTTAAAAGTGGGAGCTTCTACTTGGTTGAACTGGATGTCACGACTACCACAAATAGTTTCCACAATTGCAGTGCATATTTGTGCTTCTGGAAGGACTCGTTATTGTAACTCTTTAGTATTATATTTAAGATTAGATATAAGGCTGCATAGTAATGGCTTTTAATATGTGGGGTATTCATGAACAATATCTGTGAACAGCTGCCTCTATGATAAAATGATAGCAATAAATGCTACAGTAAGGAACTTGATGCTTTGTTTCTTTATTTTTTAAAAGATTCTGAGTAATAAGACTCCAGGTTTTTAACCTTGCACCAGCAAATATCTACTCTAACATGTAGCTGCTGTAATAATCTGAGATATGTAGTTAAATCCAAAGTTTTCTAGGTCTCGGGAATGCGTTCCAGGTGACAAATGGCAGGAAAATCCAGACTGCAACTTAAGAAAAACTTTTGTTTTTTTTAAATTGGCTGAGAGGAAAACCCTTTTGTAGGGCTCTGGTAGACATGCAGTGATCAGTACAACAGGATATTTACAGTTTCTGTTGTTTCCAAAATGGGGTGTCTGATTTGTTTTAGTTCATTGTAGAAAAACCTTTAACCAAGTGTTTATTCATTGAGGTGCCTCTTCTCTGTAAATCTGACATTTCTGACCTCCCTGCTTTCATTTGGTCATATACCTATACTCTTAATGTTTGGGAGTAGGGTTTTCTTATTGTCTTGGGTTTTGAACTTGTATGATAGGAGGATAAGAATTGTTTTCAATACTGGCTGTATGATGTGTTGCTTATTTTATAGCATTTTTTCCCCTTCTTTAATAGTCTCTAGCTTCTTTTTTTTGCTGTTGTAGGTAACAGAAATAGTCTTTTCAGATGCCTATGAAGAAGTGCTGTACTGCATCCTATGTGAAAGTATACTTAATTTAGAATATGCGATTTTATCTGTACTGCTAGCTATTTTGCAAAAAATGCACTTCCTGTTGCCTGCTGTTTCCTGATGGTTTACCTAGTCCCTGCCAGAAGTTAAAACAAATGCAAAAATGTCACAGAATATCATGTGTAAAATACTGCCGTTGTTTGTTTGTTTGTTTTTTTTATATATAGCAAAATTTGTTTCCTTTCATCCCTTTGAAAGCTGACCCTACTATAAACAGTGCAAGTATTTGGGGTTCTACTGCTATTCCCATTTTGCTATGAAACTGAGATTAACAAGGATCAGTTTTCCTATTTGTGACTAGTCACGCATTTCCAAGAAAAATCTTTTCAAATATTAGCTTGATTTCTGTAGAGTCTTTGTTCAGGGACTTTAAAATACTTTGCAGAGAGCTTTCCAATGCCATCTAGGTCAGCTTGAATTTAATTAAATACACTTCAGAAAACAGTCTATTAAAGCTTGTCTTTACTCAAAAAAATCATGCTGGCTTTTCTTCTGTACCGCATTTCTTACCCCAGTATATCCTGATTATTGTGATTTCAACTCTGTTCAGTGAGAAATCAAACTTCCCAGGGCTCCAAGAAATTGCTGACTTTTAAACTGTCTGTCCCACTTGTTTCTTTCACTGCCTGTGCTACTAACTGTTACATTCAACGTCCCAGTGAGAAACCTGAACAGTCCTATTAGGGTTCCATTGGAACTCTTGAAAAAATAACTTGGAAAAACAATTAATAGAAACGTTTTTAAGTCAGTTTTAATAAAACTTAATACCTTCCGTTGGAGACATTCTTGTCCAAGGGGCTTTGGTAAAAAAAATATTCCAAGCTTTATCTTTCCTGCATGTATTTGGAAGGAAATTGAGCTTTCTTTACTAGGCTTTTATTTCACACTGTTCTTACTATGGAGGTCATCTACTATTTATACAGGTTCTCGGTAGGCCTTCTTGGAGTCTCCTCTGGAGACTTTTGAAACCTACCTGGATGCTTTCATGTGCGGACTACTCTAAGTGATCCTGCTTTGGCAGAGGGGTTGGACTTGATCTCTGGAAGTCCCTTCCAACCTCTAATATTCTATGATTCTACATTGAAGCAGGGTTTGTATGTTGGGTTTTATTTTAAAATGTATGACCTCTTAGAATTTTGGTTTGCCTTATGACTGAACCTTTTACTAGCTGTGGAGGACACAGGGAGAATTTATTCCTGACCTTTTACCAGTTGCTCTTATTTTCGTATGCAGACTGGCATCCTGTTTTATTGGGCTAAATACAATTGATGTTAAAACTGAAAGAATTAAGGTTGTGTGAGTTCCTCCCTTCACCTCTTGTTACTCTTTCATTATCTGGGTTTTTTTTGTTTGTTTTGTTTTGTTTTTTGCCTTTTTTTTTAATCTAAATCTTATCTTGAATTTCTCAATGTGCTACTGGAGCTGTTGATTTCAATTTTAGACCAGAGATTTAACCTTGTATCTCAGGTAAAATAACACATACATCATGACCTGCTTAGATTCCAGTTGCAGATATTTATAGAACAGTACTGCAAATAGTTACTGTTTTCTATCAGGAACCAGTTTAGCTGGTTTATCCTACATGAACATAGGTTTTTCAGTTTGGATACAGTTCAGTATACTGTATTTTTTCAGCGATGATAACAACGGTCAAAATCATTACTGAATTTCATTTCACCTCCAGTTTGCTCCAGTTAAGTTGTCTGCAAAGAGAAAGGTATGTTCTCTGTTCTTCAATTAATCCAGGGGAATAAAGAATGATATTGGATCAAGAAGGACACCACATACTTTTCTTAGATCATCTCCACTCTTCCTAAAAGCACATGGCCAGATTAGATGTCCTTCTGAATTTCTGTTTAGTGAGCTTTAAATGCACTTTCCTTTCTGCTATATAACAAAGCTATGATCCTACTGAGACCTTTAAGGGAAAAATGCCTCTTCTAGTGTATCAATAATGTGGTTGTGCATTTTCAGAGTTACTATTATGAAAGACAAAGACACAAGGAAGAGCAAAGGAGTTGCCTTTATTTTGTTTTTGGATAAAGAATCTGCACAAAACTGTTCTCGGGCACTTAATAACAAACAGGTAAATTGTGGGAAGTTGTTATGGTGGGAAGGTTGGGTTTGCACTCCCAAAATATTTACTTTTTTTTTTCTAATTTGCTGTAGTTGTTTGGAAGAGTAATAAAAGCAAGTATTGCTATTGATAATGGAAGAGCAGCAGAATTCATTCGCAGGCGTAACTACTTCGATAAATCTAAGTGTTATGAATGTGGGGTGAGTAAAACCAGAAATTAACTCACGTATTCCATCTTTTGACTACATCAAGGCTTAACCTCAGCTGGCAACTAAGCACCACACAGCCACTAGCTCACTCCTCCTGCCGCAGGCTGGAGGGTGGAGAATTAGAAGGGTGAAAGTGAGAAAACTTGGGGTTGGGATACAAATGGTTAAATAATTGACATATAATAATAATTATAATGTAAATTGTAATGAAAAGTAAAATGTCAAAGAAATAAACCTCAAGAAAGATAGATGGTACAGATGAAAACAGTTGCATACCACCAACTGACCAATACTCAGACAATCCTTGAGCAGCAGCCCCTGCTCCAGCCTTCCCTTCACCTTCATATGCTGAGTATGATGTCATATGTTGTGGAATATCCCTTTGGTAAGTTGGAGGTCAGCTTTCTTGGCTGTATCTCCCCCCAAATTTTTGTGCACCTGCAGCCTACTTGCTGGTGGGATATGAGGAGCAGAAAAGGCCTTGACTCTGTGTAAACACTGCTCAGCAATAAGTAAAACATCTCTCTGTTAACACTTGTTTTCAGCACAGATGCAAAACAGCCCCATGCTAGTGCTACAAAGGAAATTACCCCCAGCCAAAACCAGCACAGTCTCTTAGCTTATTTCTTCAGTTTGGCCATTACTAATCATGCCTGTGCTGTTAATGAATGTTTCTTTCTCTCCAAGGAAGCAGGCCACTTAAGTTACGCTTGTCCTAAAAATATGCTAGGAGAGCGAGAGCCGCCAAAAAAAAAGGAAAAAAAGAAGAAAAAGAAAATAGCTGAGCCAGAAGAAGTGTATGTGTAATTACTTACCTCTTACTACTTTTAGGAAGCTTTTTCATACTGAACACTTAAAATAAAGCTCTATATATTTTTTTCTTTCTGCACAATGAAGTGAGGAGGAAGAAGAGAGTGAAGAGGAAGGAGAAGACCCTGCTCTAGATAGCCTCAGCCAAGCCATAGCTTTTCAGGTACAAACTGGAAGCATTGCATGTTTATTATTTATATGCAACTTCTTTGTTTTTATGAGTGTGTTTTTACTGTTTTCACTATTGCCATGTTTGTGCATTGCAGGTCTTTATATTTCCTTCAAGCTCCTTTTGCTTTCTATTTTTCTGACATCTCTGCTGTGATGATCTATTAGTGTTTCTGTTCACAAATCGCTCATTTTTCTCTTAACTGAGCTGCCAGCTACATCCTATGCCCTCCTTCTAGAATAACCTTGAACAGTGTCTATTTCTGAAGCACTTCTCTTGCCTGAGATAGACCATAACAGGCTTCTCTAAACATACCTAATGTGTTTTTTGTTATGTAGATAGGTAGTCTGACAGCTGTATTACTGTCTTCTTTAATACTTCTTTACAGGCTTTTATTTCAGGACACACACCAAGCCTAATCTGTTGTTGGCTCTTGTCTTGGCTCCCTAGTCCACAGCTGTTCCCCATGTGCCCCTGTTCCCCCACAAAAAAACCTTGAGAGATTTTAAGGTAGTTTTGTTCTGGATATGACTGTAATGAGTGCAACACCTTGACATGATGTAGTAAAAAAGAAATGATGCAAATACATACAATTATAGAATCATAGAATAGTAAGGTTGGAAGGGACCTCAAGGATCATCTAGTTCCAACCCCCTGCCATAGGCAAGGACACCTCCCACTAGTACAGGTCACTCAAGGCCTTGTCCAACCTGGCCTTGAACACCTCCAGGGAGGGAGCAGCCACAACCTCCCTGGGCAACCTGTTCCAGTGTCTTACCAACCTCACTGGGAAGATCTTCCTCCTAACATCCAGTCTAAATCTCCCCTCTGCCAGTTTAAACCTATTGTCCCTTGTCCTGTCATTGCAAGAGCTTGTAAATAGTCCCTCCCCAGCCTTCCTGTAGGCCCCCTTCAGATACTGGAAGGCTACTATAAGGTCTCCTTGAAGCCTTCTCTTCTTCAGGCTGAAGGGCCTCAACTCTCATAGCCTGTCCTCATAGGAGAGCTGCTCCAGCCCTCTGATCATCTTCGTGGCCCTCCTCTGGACCCGCTCCAAGAGTTCCATGTCCTTCCTGTGCTGGGGGCTCCAGAGCTGCACACAGTACTCAGATGGGAGTATCCCCCATCTCCTCTGGAAGTGAAACCTTCCCATTTCTCTTACCATCCAAAGATTTTAACTGAGATAGCACATTTCCCAGTATAAATCAGAATCATCTATTTAAACCTTTAGTTGAATAGCCTTTAATTCTTTCCCTGAATGGCCACAAAAGACAACGGATGGAAGAATTGTTAGTGGAGCAAAGCTGATTCAGTAATGTCAATTTAAACTGCAGTGCATTCTTTTATTTAGATCTTAACTGCTCTGTAGTTCTCCAAGTTTGCCATGGGCAAAGTTTGTCTCAAAGTTTGAACCTAGAGGGCACTTCATTGTACAGGCCTGCTTAGCATTGGAGTTTGAGAACTGCTTTCAGAAGTGTTTTCTAGTGTGTTCATCACACAGTTTATCTGGAAATTGAGATAAACCTTTTAAATTTTTTCAATATTGAATAATTCAGTGCATATTAATAATTAGCATTATTATTTGTAATGCATATTTTTTTCTTAATCCTAGCTAATACTTCTTCTTTCATTGTAGCAAGCCAAAATTGAGGAAGAAGAACAAAGATGGACCCAGACTGCAGGGGAACCCTCAATTTCAGATGATTCAAAGCGTCCACGGATTAAGAAAAGTGCTTACTTTAGTGATGAGGAAGAACTTAGCGATTGAAATAACACTTATGTATATGCATATATAATTTATATAGTGTACATTTTGTAAAGTGCTTCAAATTTATCTGAAATACATATTTGTCTTGGTGCAAAGACTCTTAGAAATCGTGTTGTGGTTCTACTCTGTCCCTCAAACCTTCAATATTTTGATATCTCTCTCTCTCTCTCAAAATTTCTTCCAAGGCAGCTTCTTAAGAAAATTATGTATTTCTACACTTGAACCCAGAAAAAATATCTGAGTGAAATCTTCCATGACAGTTTCCCAAGTTTTTTTCCTAAGAGAAGTTTCTCTTGGGATCACTGGTAGCATCACCTATGCTTTATATGTCTGTCTGTTTACTGCCCGCTTGGAAGCAGAATCTTAATAGTTCTTTAGTAGCATATGATGGTTCTGCATAGGGTTGACTTTCAACCTGAAGCATTATACTTGTATTTTTAAGTCTTCATACAGCAATATAATAAATTACTGTCACGTCAGCTTGCTTTCTGAAATCATCTGTTTTCCAAAAAGATATTAAGGTGTTGATCTTCTGTCTTACAGTCTTAGTAACTGTCTGTGCATCTTGTAGTATTGTATAGCCTGCATACAATACAAGCTTCATAGAACTTTCACATTAAAAGCAATGTAGTGATTTGTTAGCCCTTAAAAATACTGTGTTTCAAGACTTACAGTTCTGTTCCTCTTGCATTAAAAATGAGAATGGCTGTATGTTTTAAAAATGAGAGCTCCACTCTGATACCGCAAGTCTCTTGCTATGATAAGAGCTTGTACTGTAGTGTTTCCTGACTGCAGTTTGTGTGCCTAACAGGGAAATTATGGTTATGCACAGGGTTTTAAATATATTTGTAGCTAACATGAATCATAGTCATGTGTTCTTGTGCATCTAAACCTGCTGGCAAAATCAGAAACGCAGAGTTTCCTACATGCTTGAAAGTCAGCTTTCTCATGTATTTGGAATTGTCGCGGTCTCTAAGCCAAGTGTGTTGGCACCTACTTTGTACCTAAAGCTGTTCAGATCTTTTAAATAGGGTCTCTGTCCTTAAATCTCTGCAGGGTTCTCATTGGTGAGATGACATGCCTCATAGGTACATTAGGAGAACAGTGGTTACTCCCAGAACCACAGACACATGGTGATGGTGATAACCCTCTTGTATCAGCCACTTTGCATAGTCAAACTTTTCATCTTTATGAGGCAGAGTATAGAATGCATTTACACTGTCACATTTGGAAGAAGAGACCAACTGGCTTCTGTTTCTGTTTTCAGCTCTTCTTGTTGCTTATCAGCAATTGGTTTTCTTACAAAACCAGAAGATGTAAGTCCAAATACAGCATTATATTTTTGTAATTAATACCAGTTTACATTCAACTATGCAGCTGGGTGCAAAGCAAAGACACATGCCATCCCTCTAAGTCAATATAAACCAGCCACATTCAGGTCCTTCTTGAGTCTTCTGTTTCTACTTTCACAAGAATTCAGAAATAAAAATAAGGTTATCAAGTAACAGATTTTTCTATGCAAACTACTGAAGACATTGAAGGGGGAGAAATATTGGGATTTAAAGACAGAAAGGTCAGTAATGCAAAGAATATTTTTAAGGCTTTGTTCACGTTATTCTCAGCAGAAAGTCATGAATTAAATCTGAAGCTTTGTTGACTGAATTTTGG
The DNA here is from genome assembly GCA_013399055.1 of Ramphastos sulfuratus. Classification (NCBI taxonomy): domain Eukaryota; kingdom Metazoa; phylum Chordata; class Aves; order Piciformes; family Ramphastidae; genus Ramphastos; species Ramphastos sulfuratus. The sequence goes on along the minus strand of WBNM01000028.1, from coordinate 31,161 downwards.
AAGGATCGCTGGGTACTGAATAATAAAGTCCTAAAGCGCCAGTTAGAACTTAGTGTTAATAAATGCAAGCCATGGTACCTCATGTATTAGGAATTCTAAACTCCCTTGAGGGGAATCCTGCTTTCAGCATACTTCTCTGCAAATGCCAGGTTAGGATTCAGTGGCAGTAGAACAACAAAAACAAGTGAACAACCAAAAATAACAACTAGGGCAAAACTGTAGTGGTTTGAGCCACATCATATATGACCCTACGCTACTGTGAGTAATGCTGGCTGGAATCTGTAATACCCTGATACTCTGAGATGATGTAGTCAGAGGGAGGGGTGGGGCTGGGCTTTCTCCTTTTCAGTTTCATTTTGGGCAGTTGTGGTTGAGGTTGTCCTGTAAAGTGTTCTGGCCAAGTTTGGGGTTTTTTTGGGGTTTTTTTTTTTCCCTTCCCTGTTTCTCTGGATGTAATCTGATGTCTGATGTTTTGGTGTAATCAAATATTTGTAATACCTGATATTTACTCTGCAGTACAGTAGTAAATTATTTTGTGTAATTCAACTAAGAATTCCCCACTTTCACTTTTTCTCTGGGAGAGGGGAGGTAGAGGGAACAGTAATAAGATTAACACTATACCTTAACCCCTGACAAAAACAAAAATATTAGAGACCTCATCACACTCTACAACTACCTCAAAGGAGGTTGGAGTGAGGTGGGGGTCAGTCTCTTTTTCACATGCAACTAGTGGCAGGACAAGAGAAAATGGGCTCAAGTTGTACCAAAGGAGGTTCAGGTAGGATATTAAGAAAAATTTCTTCACAGAAAGGGTTATCAAGCATTGGAATGGGCTATCCAGGAAGCTGGAGTCCTCACCATCTCTGGAAGTATTTAAGACATGCTTAGGGATATGGTATAGTGGTAGCTTAGCAGTAGTGGTGGGATTGTGAACTCCAGGTGAGTGGTTGGGCTTGGTGATTTCAAAGGTCTGTTCTAACCTCAACAGTTCTACGATTATGATTATGCCACTGCTTAAAACAGGTTCATCATCTTCTCCAGTACTGCATTGAATGCTGTTCTTGAAAACCAAAATGTGACAGAGAACCAGTTTAACATTGTCCATAGCTTTGATTTGAGAATGTTTAATGGCTTATAAGAACTAAGATTTCAATGAAATGATTGGGCAGCAGGTTTCAAATTTCTTTCATTACACTGTGTAACATAGTAATGGAACTTCATAGTAGGACACTATTTTTTTGGGGGGGGGGAGGGGGAGGTTGTCATAGGGTCGAAAGGATTAGATTTACATGTGGAATGTGATGTTTATAAAAACTTTTAAATACACAGTTACTACTCAGAAATATCCTAAATTACTGGCTACCTCCTTAACCGTAAAATATACAGAGACAGTTACAGTTTAGGAATGTTTTATTCTTAGACACTTATCTGTTTCATATTTGCTACTGGTGTCTTATCAGAGAGAACGAAAACAAAACCGACTTTTGTTCTGACCTAATACAGTACTCTTTCAATTGTTCTAGAAGCTGAAGCATGTTGATGTATCTTTCTACTCTGCTGCTTCTGCTTCACTGCTTTCCCCATAGGATTTGTTTTTGTCAGCATGAAGCAGTAGCTCAGTCCAGACTATTAGAGCTGGCCAAGTGGTGTTTCTCTTTGCTCTTTTGTTCCAAGCATAATGTTGCTAGTGGCAGGTGATAGAAGAAACAGATAAAAATGAGCCCACTTCTGTGCAGAATTGGCATCTAGAATTCCTTACCTTAAATAATCTTTCTTTAACAGTTTTCTTAACTCTGTTTGAACTTCTGTTGTTTAACAATACTTAACAGTTTTAGGCTGAGAGTAAGGGTAAAAAGCATGCAGCTGCTGCCTAAAATTGATCGTAGAGGGACTTCCAAAAAATAGGATTTTTGCACTTTGGTCTCCTGAATAATTTTCTGTTCTTTGTTGTCTCTAAGTGGGAAATTCAGAACACTAGCATTAGATAAACATTAAGTTACATAGCATGAGTACTTGTTTTGCTTGCATAAATACACAGTTTTGCCTGGAGCCCCCTGTGATGCAGCTGTCTTGTTCTGGAAAAAGCCCAAAGCTTGTCAACTAAGTCCTTTTTGATCTTTGAATGCCGAGGGATCTCCTCCTGTTTGTGCCTAACCTCACCTACTCCAAGCAGCATGGCTTCAGTTTCCATCTGAGTGTTGAGAAGCTAGATGGAGTGTTAGCTAGGCTGCTAATTTAGGTAGAGCCAGTAGGAAGTGATTAGTTCTCAAAACATAAGCAACAGAGTGGTTATGACAGAGTGGTGCTTTCATCAGAGTTCAGGATCTTCAAGCACCAGCTCAGGAAGCAGAAAACAGCTTCTGTGGCTCCATGGCTCCAGGCCAGAGAGATGAGTCTATATAGCCGTGTTACCAAAAGAGATGAGGAAAAACTGCCTTGTACAACACCCACCCATTATCATTAGAACAACCACAAGGGTTTCTAGACAAGGATNGGACAAGGGACAATGAGTTTAAACTGAAAGAGGGGAGATTTAGACTGGATGTTAGGAGGAAGTTCTTTCCAGTGAGGGTGGTGAAACACTGGAACAGGTTGCCCAGGGAGGTTGTGGCTGCTCCCTCCCTGAAGGTGTTCAAGGCCAGGTTGGATGAGGCCTTGAGTGACCTGTTCTAGTGGGAGGTGTCCCTGCCTATGGCAGGGGGTTGGAACTAGATGATCTTCCAACCTTACCATTCTATGATTTTCGTGTTGGTTTGGGCTCTTTTAAGTACTTTAAGGGCCTAGCAAGCTGAATGCTAGAGTGTGTGTGTGTGTGTGTGTATACACACTGTGCTTCTGATCATAGAGAAAATTAAGTGGCTTTTTTTTTTTTAATATCTTCAAAGACTTGAATCTCTCTGCAAACATCCACTTACTGGGTTTTTGTCTTTTGTAGTTTCAAAACAGCTTGAAATTTGTCAAAATAGTGCTTTCTGGGTCATGGGACTTCTGGTCTATTGTAATGGCTGACCAAGCAGTGTCTCAAAAGATGACTTTTATTTGTCCTTGGGGAAGAAGCAGCTGTGGAAGGGGGATAAGGATGATTAGCTTAACTGATTATAAGTGGTATTACTCACACTGTGCCTGTGCAGCACTTATTAAATCGTTGTGGCTATGAGACACTGGAGTAAATTCAGTCCATGTTTAGCAGGCTCTCACTATGTTCTTGGCATATTCAGGTTGCTGCTCTCAGCAGAGCAATAGAAATGACTGTAAATAGAAAGGACTATCCGTAGCTAAATGGGTGATGTCTGGAACAAATTGTAAACAATTTATCTTTGGCTTCTGGGTCATGGTGTTCTCCAGGATAGCCCTTTTTTAATGTGCAGAGATGACTTACTGTGACATGGGAAGGTGAGCTATGCATGCTGTTTGGCCTCTACTGGCCAGGAATAGTGTGGCCAGCAGGACTAGTGAAACATTTTTATGGTTTCACAAGTGAGCAGAAAGCAGCAGCTAAACAGAGAGGAGCACAGCCTAAGCAAGGAGGCCCAGCCAGACCCATAGGTGATGTTAGAGTAATCATCAACCCTCTACCTGCCTACCCAGGGGTCACAAGGCTCCCCGGACTTTATCCTTTCCCCCAGTGCACCATGGGGGCTCACCATTGACAATAGGAGGAGAATCCCTCTGCCCAGTTGGGCAAGCTTGGGGCTTCTGCCTTTCCTGGGGCCGATTAAAAAGGGGAGTGGGCAGGGAGGGCAAAGTGGTCACACCTGGGGTGGGAGGAGACTGCAACAGAACCCAGGTGCTCTGGGATTTGAAAAAAAAAAAGGGGGGGGAAATGCAGTGTGGGTTGGGAAAGGGGCAGATAGGGTTTGGCCCAGTCCTGTTTAATGTCTTCACTGATGATCTGATTGAGTCCACCATCAGTAGGTTTGCAGACAACACCAAGTTGAGAGCATGTGTCAATCTCTTAGAGGGTAGGAGGGCTCTGCAGAGGGACCTGAACAGGCTGGATAGATGAGCACAGTCCAGTGCCATGAGTTTTAACAATGCCAAGTGCAGGGTTCTGCATTTTTGCCACAATAACCCCATGCGGAGCTACAGGTTGGGGACAGAGTGGCTGGAAGCAGCCAAGCAGAGAGGGACCCCNATGGTGTTGGGGAATAGGTTGGACTTTACAATCTCAAAGGTCTTTTCCAACCTGGCTAATTCTGTGATTCTGTGATTCTTTCCTGGCACAAAATATTAAATTGCTTAGAAAAGCTAGATGGAGAACATGATATGTAAAGTGGGATGCATTAAATGCTGCTAGGAACATTCAGAAGTAACTAGTGTAGAGAGCTCTTCATTTCCACTTTTTATTCTATTTGGCATCTGCAGTGTCAATATGATAATATTACAGAATCACAAAAACATTCAGGTTGGTAAAGATCCTCAGGATCACCAAGTTCAACCAATAACTCTACAAGGTTCACGCCTGAACCATATCCCCAAGCATCACGTCCAAATGACCATCACAATTCCATAAAAATATTTCAAATTACAATCTTCCAGATACATTATCTTAAAATAACTGGATTGGACAGTTGATTGCTTCTTTTTAGTATAGATTACAAAGCTGGTTTAGGTATCCTTAAAATGTTCATGATAAACAACTTTGTTTATCTTGCACGTCTTAACAGGGTGAGATTTTTTTCTGTAGCTGTTGATGGCAATATTAAAAAATAACACACTGTTCCTTATTTAGAGAAAAAGGTTAAAGTGGAGGAATTAGTTCCTCTCAGTGTAGATGATCTTGTTTCTTGTTATCTGTCCTGTTGTCTGTAAAGCATATCCTAGAGGGGATAAACTCAGGATATTATGCAAAAGAAAGCAGTGTTACTTAAGTGGAGGAATTGTGCAGGCTTGTCAAACAATGTTCTGTCATGGCAGGCTAACCCTAACCTGCTATGCATTCAGACAGATGAGATGCATGCCTGTACAAGTATTTAATGGATGTGATAGGTAAAGCAGCAAGTCAAGAGTTACAGAAACCCTGAGAGCAAAATGTGATAAAAGCATGAGCAAAAAGTCTAACCAACTGGGTGAGGCAATGTTGGTCACAGCGGGTTGAAGAAACACCACAGTTACTAATATGAGAAATTTCCTGTCTAATTAATGCAATGCTCCAGAGAAAAAAAATGCAAGTGAGCTTGAGTCCATCAAAGGCAGCAGCCACAAGCCTATATTCAGGTGAGCTGATCCATGAAAATTCAGCATTATCAATATGCAGTTAAATAATATTAGAAAGCATTCAAATACAGATACTGCATCAATCTTGGTGCAGTACAGCAAAAACTGTCTCTTGATTGCAGGAGTCAAGATGCATTATTACAACTGTATATGTGATGTCAGAGGGCATAGACAAGCTCCGCCCGATGAATAGATGTGTCTGTGGAAGAAGGAGAGACCCAAAATAGAACCAAAAGGGATAGTAAGGACTGTGTGAGTATGCTGTAAAGTTCTAAGGCACTGAATTGTATTTTTAGAATGAATGGGATAGAAGAGTTTATACTATGTTGTGCTTAACTGAAGAATGAATGACTTACATCTGGAAATTACGAACCTTTTGGTAGTACTGATGTGCAACTATTCAAGAAAGGGAGAACTAAAGGAGGATACAGTTCTATAAAAGACCTCACTTGGAATGCCCTTGATGTGTAAATTTGATTAGGTGGCAAAGAGCCATCTGCCCATGAAGCCTGGAGCCAGGAGGGTGTGTAAAATTAAATTACTTAGTAGCATATGGCAGTTAGGAGAGACGAGAACATGCGGTACTTGGTTGGTGATGGTTTTGAGTTTGTGAACCATGTATCTGGAATGAATGATCATAGTCCTTGAAATTATGTTCTTTCAAAGAAAGTTTTTGAAAATTGAGCAGTAGATTTATTTTCGTCTGCTGCAGCTTAACGTTTTTAAGAAGGGTTTTTACTGTGGGAGGCTTTCACAGGAAAATCTGGACAGAGGAAACTCAGCTAATTAGAATCTGGAACACAGTTCTGCCACAAGGGTGGATTCTCTGCAAGTCCCATGCCTGTGGCATCCCAGAGAATGCACAGCCCCAGGGCATTATTCATGTTCATGTTTAATTTAGCCGAAGCTGCTGGAGGATGTCCAGAATCCTCTTCATTTGCTATACAATTTAGGTCAAGCCCATGATGGAGTACTTGAATTCAGGACAAAGCAGCCCTTGCAAAACTTTCACCTTTTTTTCACTCTTCTGTTATTTGTGCTAGGTTGATGGATTTTGTACTCTATTGCACGTGTGCTGTATACCTGCTAAATATTAAAAGCATACAAGCTCAAATATGTTACCGTTCCCACCAACTTACTGCATATTTGCTGTGGTATTCTTTAGTATTCCATAGGAGTGCAGTCATTACTTAAACCATTGAAATGGCTAAAACTGATTCATGGGAAGGCTCTGAGCTCCCTTGATCTGAATGTAGTAGGAGCACTGCACGCAGATTGCTCTACTCCTTTGAGGACGGGGCAATCAGTAATTATTGTAACAACATTCTCGGGATGCTTCTAGGGCTGAGAGCCAGAGGAAGCAGGAAGCAGGTGGACAGGGCAAAGAAGTGAGTGGGACAAATATCCATCCAGAATAAGTGATATAAATTACACTAAGCACCTTCAGGTTTCTTTTTACGGATTTCCCTCTTAGCAGTACTTTAGATCAGAATTTGAGGATTAAGTTGTATGTGGCTGTCTGGAGTATATATGTGTAAATTCTAACTGCAGAGGTTTGACTTCAGTCACTTAGAAGTATAACATGGATTATACTCATGCAAATGGGACTTACTACATCTTTACATTTAGTTATCTTCATACCTTAACTGGCTTCTCCTGGGGAACAATGACACCTGTCTGCTACTAGAATTCTTTATTGTGTGCTATTTTTTTACATAGGTGTCATATTTAAATAGATTCTGATATGAGAGGCTTGAACACAGCACAGTGGCTCTGTGGAAATTAAGAGGGTGTATTATGCTTAGGAGGAGAGAAAGGAGAGCTTCAACAGTCAAAAAAATTAGAAAAAAAAAGAACAAAAAAAAAGGGAAAAAAAAAAAAAAAGGAAAATTGTCAGGCAAGAATCAGAATTATTGTTAGAGCTGAGACCAACATCAGAAGAAGGTGCAAAAGAGAGGGAAAAATGGTCAACTACAAACCAACACAGGCAACCATCTTTAAGATTAATTCCCAAGTCTATTTGAGTAGGGGTTTTATAGGAAATGAGTGATTTTGCATAGCAGTGAAGGATTGATTTTCACATTCGACTCTGAACTCAGTTCTCTGATTTTCTCAAGGTGCTAAACTTCACAGCAGTATGGCAAGGGTGGATGCATCTCAGCTTTTCTTTAAAAATAAAGCCCCAAATGACTTCCCAAAGGACAGCCTTTGTGTCACCAGTTACTGTTCAACAGCTCTTTAGCCAATAAAAAGCTCCTAAGACCTAATGATGATTCTGAAAGCAAGTGTCTCTTAGACTTACTTCCCTGTTTTCCTGTCTCTTCTTCTCTCATGGAATTGTTGCTGTTCAGAGCTTTCTCCAGTTATTCCAATTGTCTGGCAAAGTCCTTCTATCTCTATTTACTTCAGAATTGATATGATTTATGCTGAGTTTTTTTCCTAATTAGTAACTTACTATTTGTTCTTCTATGATGAAGGTTTCCTTTCTAAATTTCTGACTCTCTCAGATGGAGAAATTTCTGCTCTGTGGACTTCTATGTGTTGATACCTAGTCTACAGATGAGCTTCAGGGTGTCTCATTGTAACTATACTTGAAAGATGCATTCTTAAAATAAAGAAACCCACAATGCTTTCCAGCTATGCAATTCATTTAGTTATTCTGTCCAATTGATTTTCCACTTTTATTAAAAATTGATTTAGTATCTAAATAGAGGCATAGATTTACAGCTGAAGGAAACTTTACTCATTGAGGTTCTTTATCCTTCAGTAAAATGTTAATAATGTGAGAGGTTCAGTTACCTTCTGTCACATTTAGCACATCTATTTTTTTATTTTTAATTAACCAGAAAAACGGAAAATGTTTTAAAATTGACATAACCCTAGCAAGCTGAAGTGAGCAACTAATAATAAAAGTTCATCCTATGTTTCATTCTAAAATTACTTGCATTAATAATGAATAAGGGAGAATAAATTAATTTAAAAGTTTACTGCCTGGAAATTTTCCTTTGTTACCTCTGTTTCTCCCTTTTATTGCAATATAATTGTTGCAGTTCCTTGGCATGATATGAATGAGTTAAATTGAATTCACTGGGATGATTAAAATGTATAAGGTCATCATAACTGAGTTATAGTGAAACCAACAATGAATCACACAGGCTAATGTTTGTTCCATGTTTGATGACAAATGTATCATACTTAGGCTTCAGCTGATTGAGAGAGGCCAATAAACTATATTTCAAATGTCTAGACATATTCTTCTGGAGAATAGTCAAGTATGAGTTTCATACATGCTTCTAGCCTGAGTGATAAGTGCATCATTCACTGAGAACTGGTTTTAAAAGCTACATTTTGTGCTACAATGTTATGATAGGCAGTGGGTTTTTTTCTGTTGCTGTCTTTGAAAGTTTATTAGCTGTTCCATTATCTTTTTTTCCCTTTCTTCCTTTCCTTCTTTTCAAGGATTTAAGACCTCACTGTGGAAATTTACTGATGTTTGACAGAAAAATACTTGCTTTAGAATCATATCTTTATTTCTGAACCTGAAAATGGTGTGGTGGGAAATCTCTGTGACATTATAATGTGATTTCAAAGATAGTGTTGTAAGCTTATTCCATTAATTTATTGTACTTTAATTTACTTAAAAATAAGAATTAGGTGATTGTCCCCTTTAATGAGAGTAAGGCAGCCTGCAGTTGGTTATTCCATGTTTTGGTTTGTATTTCTATAGATCCACACTCGGGCAGTTTCCAGATGTTTGTGTTTTTCACTATTACCACTGTAACTGAGTACTGATTTAAGGAAACTGCATTTCAACCGAAATTTCAATCACAAAAGGGAACTGAGAGACTGCAAGGAGCCTCCATAGGCTGCTATCATTTACATGGCATGAATAGTTTGTTAAGAAACAGGAAGGTCACATGAAGCGAAGAACCCACCTTGCTGAGATGAAATCCCACACAACCGATTATTCACTCTTACTTGTTTCCAAAGCTCCTTCTCTCGTCCGGAGACAGTGGCTCAAATTTCACTTAGTAAGACTATTACTGATACCATTCATTTTCAAAAGTGTCACAGCAGAACTGAAACAGTAAAAGGTGCAAACTCAGAGCTCATAGCAATTTTTTAAAAGAAGCTGTGACAGAGACATTATTGCAAGCTACCTGAAAGTGGAGTAAAATAAGGAGTGCAATAAGAATCTAGCTTAACTGAACCACAAACTTTTCAACAAAGCTAAAACTGAAACAAAACAGGCCAGTTTGCAAAGTGTAATTAGCACAAGGATACAGAGGCAAAATCAGAAGAACAGTCAATCCAACTAAAAACAGTAATGAGTGTTGTGCTAATAACAAGGAAGGATGACTATGTTCATAGGAAGGGTAAAACCAGTCAGTGAGTCAACCCGCCCTTTAATGGGGAGGAGTTCTCAGTGCAGCAGCTGAAAAGGCGGAGTTGTTTCAGCCTGCGTGGAATCAGTCCTCACTGGTAAAGTCAACTCAAATGGTAGCAACCATCTAACAAAATGCAATCTGCAACTGGGAAAGAAAGGGGTAAGAAATGATTGGATTAATCAGATGTTAAAAATTGCTGGGCTTTTCAGAGTACCTAGGTACCCTAGGCAATTTTAGGAGTTGTCTCTGAGAATTTGCATTCATGAGTATACACACACTCAGATTCTGATTTAAAAAAAAAAAACAAAAGCTGAGGAGTTTTAGACCTCATGGGTTAAAAAAAAAAAAAAAAAAAAAATCCTGGATCAAAATTATTGAGCAAAGGAATGGAAAATAAAAGTCAGTGTGGACTGTAATCAATCTGATGTCTTTATGTGCAAGGGTGCAGATTTTACACGTGAAAGAGAGGTGGCAGACACCATTTATCTTAACTTTATTAAGACTTGTGGTATTGTGGCATAGTAACCTCGTGGTCTAAATGCTACTACTGTAACCTGAGTGAAAATTGTTGGGGAAAACTGCTCTCAGTTCACAGGAAAATGATGAGATGTACTGAGTGGGGTTCTGCAGAGATCTGTCATGAATGCAATACTATTCAATTCACTCTTTAAAACCTTGGATGGTGGAATGGAAAATATGCTTGTAGAACTCGTGAATAATGAGCACCACGCAGGACACCAGCTGGCTTGCCTTTTCATCTGATAGTGCTGAATATTGAATGGGCGTAAGAATAGCTCTTCCTTTCCTGGCTGCTCCTGAGCTAATCAGTTACCTCCGATGACCTCTGTGAGCACCTTCTGCTCAGTCCCTGCTTCTCCACGTGGTTCTTCCACACTGGCACGGGCTTCTGCACTCTGCTTATCACAGCAGTTTCACCTGATCTGTGCTTAAGGCTTATGTACCTTTGTCTTGTGGGGACAACGGCAAGATGATCAGTAACTAAGAGCATCTCCAAGGAAGAATGTTTTAATAACAGCTTTCAAATGAAAATGGAGTTGAAATCCCTAAATCTGGTTTCACACACCTGAGGATATTTCCCTGGCTGATCTAAGCTTTCAGTAGATTCTGTCTCTTTCCTAGAGAATGGAAGGTCTTGTAATGTTTGGTTCACAAGCACTTTAATATTTCAGGAAGAGCTGGTTGAGGCGGATGTTTTCTTGTTTTGAGGAGGGGGGCTGTTTGTTTGGGGGTTTGCATTTTGGCTTCTGTTGGTCGTTCTTTTTATCTTCAAAGTCCCTGTCTAACAAAACAAGACTCTTTTCCTTAGAGGCAAATTGTAAGATCTTCAAAGCTAATAATTGTCCTCTGTCTTTCAGGGCTATGTTGAAGCCTGGGGCCATAGACTGCATTTCCCACAGTCCCAAACAAGTTTTACTATGCCTCTAGCTGTGATACTCCTCTAACTATCAATAACCTCCCAGCCACTAACAAGGTCAAATACTGTATTTGTAATACTTCAGTGCTCTTAGATTGAGGGCAATCTTATCCGTTCCTGGCTGGTTCTCTGGTAAAGTGGTAGGGGGAGACATCCATTGCCAAAACAGTAAATGCCAAAGCTGAAATATATATTTTCAGGGCTCATTTGAGTTCAACCCCTTCAGTCTGTCAGCATGAAGTTTATCAGCATGTGGGGGAAAGAATGAGAAACAGACTCTTGAGCACAAATAAGTGACAAAAATGAAAACCAAAGAGTTTTTTAAATGTGTTCTTCAAAACTTTGTTAATTCAAAAGAGGCCATTGTGTGAGCTCATCATTTAAAGAGGAAGCAGCCACAATTTCCATTAGACATCAAGAGATAGTAAACCCACTGAGGTGTTGGTCACGTTCATTACATTTCTTATCTAGCTGTGTGATACTATCAAGTCCTACTCACTGGAAACCCAGACACTCTCATTATTCATAGATACATGGTGCTACATAATGATGCAGTTAGATGAGAAGAGGCAGTCCTTTAATAATTTTGCAGCTTTCTTGTATGTTTGCAGAGCAATATGATGAAAATTTCAAGATCCTGCTTTGAGAGATGACAGTTTGTAATTACAGTCACGTTGCATGCGAACATGGGCACACTGCTGGCTAGATCAGAGAAAGAGACAGACAAGATCGAAGCCTCCCTGTTACATTTTTCCCCCTCTCTGAGTGTGCTGACATGTGCCTATTTTAGGAATATTGATGAGAATGTTTTCATACTTTTTCTCCTTTACTCAGTTTTGCAGCTCTAAAGGTTTCGGTGGTTCAACTTTGTTTCACTTCTAATAAATTCTTTGTTTCCTTGACATTTATCTATTTCGTTTGACTATGCTGTATCCTTTTTCTCCCTTCACCATAATCTGAACTCTCTGCCCCCTCTACTGCTGTCTCCACGTCCCTCCCTGAAGGCAGCCTCTGTCATTATCACCTCATTCACTCCTTTCCTCCCTGACAGAAGAGAGAAGCTCGATGACACACAGTTTCCTGGTTTTATTTATTTAATAACTGCCTTTCACAATGGTGCTTTACAATCTATTGTAGAAGATACAGGAGAGAAAATTGAAGAGCAATTTACAGAGCAGTGATGTAGAGCTGTTGGGTCTGCCCACCATTCCTGGCTCCCGCACTTTACCATGCAGATGTGACAGCACCATGGGCTGTGTGTCATGGCCTAGCAAAGCATTCAGTCTGACTTTTGAATGCCTTGCATCCCATCAAAATATTGCAGCTACGTAATACAAAATTCTGATCAGATATGAAGCCACTCCAAATGGTGAAGTGTTCCCAAAGGGGTTAAGTATTTGCTGATGGATCTAATGACAGATCACGTTTTCTTTTCTCACCGAGGTTTTACTGGAGCATCCATATCTTTCCTCAAGTCTTTTCTTGATCAGTTCTTTGCCCACTTTTAATTGTTTTGGCCAAGAGCAAAAGTGATTCCTCAAAGCACCGAAGGCCTTGCTCATCCCTTTCTGTACTGCAGTTGGATCTCTGCAACCTTTACCTTGGATCTTGCCTTACACTACAGCTCTCCATTGCCATGGTTGCCAGCAGCAGCACTGTCACCCACACAGAGCCCAGCAAAGGCCATAGGAATGTCACATTTTCAGTCTTACCAGAGGAGCTGTCGTGCAGCAGTCCCTCACTGGCAAAATGGCCAGGGACAAGGAATAAAATGCCAGTGTCTTGTGCATTCTTAAGAAGAGGAATCAAAAGGACTTGATATAGTGGAGTTTCTAATAAAGGCTTTGAGAAGGGTCTAAAAAATCTAGGAAAGTAGTATATGGTTCAGTGACAGGAGATGTCTTGTTTGTAGCAGAATTAACTTGGCCATGGTTGGTGTGGGAGTGGGGCTGCAGTTTGGAAGTATAGCAGGGATTTGGTGATATACCCCCAAGCCTCCCTCCTGCAGGAGGCACTTCCCCTCCTCTGAAGATGGGCATCTGTCTATACTGATCAGTGTGAGAGCAGTGTCCTGGTGGAGGAAGTAGGTAAAGAAGACTTTATCAGTTCCCAGGTACTCTTAAGAAGGTCCTGGGCTAATAGTGCCACAAAATGAGAGGGGGAACCCCATTTTGGGGCCTTCCAGTATCTGAAGGGGGCCTACAGAAAGAGTGGGAAGGGGCTATTTACAAGACGAGGAGTAACGGGTTTAAACTGGAAGAGGGGAGATTTAAACTAGATGTTAGGAAGAAGTTTTTTTACAGTGAGGGTGGTGAAACACTGGAAAAGATTACCCAGGGAGGTTGTGGCTGCTCCCTCCCTGGAGGTGTTCAAGGCTAGGTTGGATGAGGCTTTGAGTGACCTGTTCTAGTGGAAGGTGTCCCTGCCTATGGCAGGGGGCTGGAACTAGATGATCTTTGAGGTCACTTCCAACCTAAACCACTCTATGATTCTTTACTTCTTTTTCATACCAGTTTTTATTTTCTGGTCATGTGCCAAGAAGCAGGGTTTTCCAGCAGAGCTATCCAGTCTTCTTAGTTAACCCACACCCTGACCTTCCTGTAGGAACCAAGAGACAGCAGATAATGGGAATGTGAGACTCACCTTCAGATTATATGGGCAAATGTAGTGGTAACGGAAAAACGTTATCGCAGGTATATGGGAAAAGCGGGCTGGGAAGTCACCTGCAAGAGTGAAAGGAGGAATGTGATTAATAAACAGATGAATCTGAAAGTCAGTAGGATATGGGAATGGAAGGAAATCATGAAAACATCTGCTAATAAATTTGAGCTTGCCTACAAGGTGATGTAATTTGCTTGCCTCTGGCAAGTGACCACCTCTCCACAAACTTTGCGTCAGTGAATTTTCAGCACGTCACCTCGGGGACTTGGCAGGTCTGACCTTGAGATATTGGCAAACAGTAGTCGCTACACTTCCCACAGCAGAGGTGCTCCCTTCTCTGGCTTATCCTACCTCAGAAACTTTGATTGAGATTGTGTCACATCCCCATTCTTTAGTGGCTGGGAGACTACTTCAAAGCATTTATTTTTAGCTTGATCTGTCTCCCAAAACCTTTTCCACTGAACAGACATAGACAAAATTTTTAGAGTGATAGTGGTCACATTTGCATGTCACACAAACCCAGAGCTGTTTATTACAATCAGAAAGTGTTTTGGCAATGGATGGACATAAAATCAGCCTGGCTGTCCATCTTTTGCCAGTTTTCAATGATCATATATATTTGACATGACACTGGAAATTAGGAGACTGTCTTTTGGTGAACACTAGGCATATTGAGGCACATTTGTGATGTTTTCTTGTGAATGACTTCTTATTAGTTATTTATGAATTTATTGACAAATTCTTATTAATTACTTCTTATTTGTTTAATTCCAACCAGAACATGGTTTAATTACCTTATAGGTTTGACTATTTACATTTAGGTCTAATTATTAACTCAAAAGTAAGAACTGCACAGTTTGCTTCTTAAAGAACTACCAAGGCCCTTACAGAGCTAGCAATTTCTTTTAATTTCATAGCAGAAAGCAATTTTTTTTCCCAAATATTGACCTCAGTTTAGAATGAGACAGGTCTTTTCAGTATACTAAGCAAATGCGCCTAGACAATGCAGATACAGTAACTGCCCACAGGAAGATCAATTGAAATGCTGCCTCTCAAAGTCGTGTTGCTCTTATCCCTAACCTCCTAGTAAAGCGTGAGAATGATGAGGAGATTGCCATTTCACCCACTGCCCTATTCCATACCTGACATTACCCATGACAACTAGAAATACAAGGAGGGAAATGCTGAATATGCGCTTCTAAGAGATGGATGCCCTGGAGCAACAGAAACGCAAAGCAGTTCCCAGAGGAGAAAAATAGGATTAACGATCTTGATTGTTTTATAATGGCCTCTGGTATGCTTTTCGTGTTATGAGGCAAAAGAAGCTATTTGCTACACACAAAAACCTAAGTAAGTGCTAAAAGGCAAGGGTGTGAAGTATAAATAACTTTGTAAGTGAGAGAATGAGTACGGAAAGAGTCCTGCATGGATTCATCCGGGCATGTGATAGTGGTAGTTTATGAAAAGAAAAAACACGTAGTTGGAAGGAATTTTTACATGCATCTCCTTTCTGAAGTTTATAAACTATGAATCCAGCTCCAGCAGAGAGAAAAACCAATGAAAGGCAGACTAAAGAAGCCAATGTTACCCTCACAGGATCACATGATGTTAGGGCTTGAAAGGGATCTCTGGAGATCATCGAGTCCAACCGCCCCTGCCAGAGCAGGACCATATAATCTAGTGCAGGTTGCACAGGGATGCATTCAGACAGGTCTTGAAAGTCTCCAGAGAGATCTTCTAATGTTACCTTCTAATATTGTATTTTCCCTAGTAGAGAGATAGTGGTCAACATGTTCATCTTCCAGAGTGGTTCACATTGCTTTTAATTTGGTACAACTGTGGGCTGCCAGCAAATATGGCAGTCTTTTTTGTCTTTGTGTCCACACTCCTACCTGTCTCTGTTACTTTCCTTGCATGGTATCGAGGGATTATGCAATTTAAGGGTGAATCAGCTCGCCTGATCCAACAGGAAATTATCAGGCTTTTAGTGGGATAGTTTCCTTTGGGCTGACCCAAGAGAAATGAGCTGGAGGTAGATGAGGAGGATGGGGAAGAAAAATTGATGTGTGTGAAACAGTGACCTCTTTACCTCTATCAACTTTACTCTGACTGCAGTCTTAGGTGGCTTCAAAATTGGGAAAGTGCACAGGGAGAGCTATTCTCTATCAATATGCTGCTGGACCAACAGCAAAGATTTGAGAAAGGAGGAGGTGACAATAAATGTGATGGAAGAGTCATTATTCTGAGGGGGTTGAATGCTAAAGCATACAGGGTATTATGAGAATGGGAAACCACCATTTCAGCCCTTTTTTTTTTTTGGAGAGTGGAAGGAGACAGACTCATGCATCTTCCATAACCTAGTGTCTGAGTAGAGTTTATACTGTGCAAATTAAAATTTCACTTAGCTTTGACTAAGAAATATTAATAGTCTTCTTATTTGCTGTTGATCACAATCTAGCAGATGATGTGCTGTGAAAGGTGGAGGCAGCAAAAAATGCCTTTCTGAATAATTGATCACCACCCCTCCAGGCTGCATCCACAGATGAATGCATATGCCAGTTAGGATGATTGTGTCCACAGTTAATGCTCTTAATTGACAAACACTTGATCTGAATTAAAATAGTATTTGTAAAGACATCTTATTTATATCAGATGGGTTTATATATTTTATAATTTGTGTGTGTGTTTTTCTGACTAAATGCAGGCATGTTTTGAGTCTTTTATTGTATGGCCACTTAATACTTTTCAAAAACAGTGGTGTAAATCTTAATCACACCAAATCAGCAGGAAACTTCCAATCCACCTTCCAACTGTACTTTTTGATCCAATTTGTGTTCTTACCAACTAGTTCAAATTCCCCTATTTTCTTAATAGTAATTAGGGAGCAAAATAAAAGCCAAAATATCAAGGCCACAAAGCAGTAAATGACTAGAGGGCTAAACAGCAAGGCTGCTGAATTCAGTAAAGGACAGATATCTCCCACCTTTAAGCCCATTCTACAGATTTCTTGGACTTCCACAAAAATCACAGGAGGATAAGAATATTTACCTGAAAACAGCTCTGACTTTTAAACATCTAAAATTTTCAGTGTGGCTGACGTTAAGCACATACTGTTTTCTGGAATTTACTTCAGACTCAAAAGCTGAAGAAATTAAGAGAGATGGGAAAAAAGGTAGCATTAGTGTCGAATGGTGTCACTATATGTGAGCTCTCCTCTCAGCTTGATGCCCTCATCCCAGCTTCCTCAGTGCTGCTGCTTCTGAAATGCACAGGGTCTGGCTCATAGGAGCCTTAGGGCATTCTCTTGTCTGTTTGCCTTTGGGAGTATTAATGGTTATTTGGAGGCAGCTGCCTGGATTTTCTCCCCATGTGACTGTTCTTGCAGTCACATCCAAACTCTGTCACATTTGGTTTACTTGCTGTGATAAACTGATTTGCTATGTCCTATATAAATTGTTTAATATGACCTTGTGAGACCAAAGTTAACATGGATTGTAAAAGGACATAAATTCAAATTTCATCATTAATTATTTTATTTTTCAGTCTTTTCCAAGACATTTTTACTTCATTTTTTAGGTGCTGATCTGGTCCAAAATATGTAGGTGTGTCTGCAGGCGTCAAGCATACTCCATATAATGTTCTACATTGCAGGAATATTAATTGGAATATAAGGTCCAAGGTGAAGCTTTTGAATATTAGAAAGTGGCAAGTTTAAGATCCTCTTACTACTCCTTTTTCATCTGTATTCTGCACTGCACCAGACAGAGATTCCATGGAAGAACAATACGTGCTGATGCTCCATAACGCACTTTGTGCAGGGGACCAAGTTAAGGTCGTATAGTCAGCTGGCATCTTCTAACTTCTGGGTAGCTGACTTTGCTACCCACGTAATGTTCTTCACAAGCAGCTTCCTTGCTCGTTAAAGAAAGTACAATCACATTATGTGAGTCCTTGGCTATGGACAGATGCTGTTTTCCAGATCTAAATGTGCTGCAATGAAGTTATCCTCCCCACAGTTCACAGTCACCTGCTCCTTCACCAGGAAAAGCTCCCCTGTCCTGGTACTCACGAGCTGAGTCTGCCATCCATTTCTAAAGTCAGAATAATTCACTCCAGGTTAAATAAGGTGAGCAGGTGGCTTTGCTCATGTGCCTCATTTAAACTGAAACATTTAGAGGAAAAGTCACAGGTCTCAGGATTTCATAAGTCTCTCAGCAGACCCTAAGAAATGGTACCTAAGAACTGCTGTGTCGTGATAGAGCAGGCTGTGAGTGTGTCAGTGCACTAAACAGTGCATTTGCAGAGTGCTCTTCTCCTGTTTGGGCTGCTCAGGTGTAGTCAGGACAGTGGTCATTTTGTATAGTTTTTTGTTCTCTGCTAAAGTTATGTTAGATGTTCTTGTGATAGAGGAAATACATTTCCCCTGGAAAATATCAGAAGCTTTATATGAACTGTACAACATGACAAATTAAGAGAATGATTTTTCAAGGCAAGAAAGGACAAAGACCTGAGCAACACAGTCTGACTTCAAAGATGACCCTGCTTTGAGCAGGAGATTGGACTAGAGAGCTCCTGAGATCATAGAATCATGAAATCATAGAATGATCTGGATTAGAAGGGACCTCCAAAGGTCATCTAGTCCAACCCCCTCTGCAGTAAGCAGGGGCATCCTCAAGTAGATCAGTGTCCTGGTAGGCATAAATCCTGCCAGGCTGGTTTAAACCCGTGCTCAATCCTCCTTTTGTTCAGGGTCCGGAAGTTGAGTAGATTGGGTTAAGCTGAGCAAGGTGCAGCCCCTCAATGTGCATGTGTGCTTGCACNAACCAATCTAAATCTGCTTTCCTCTACTTTGAAGCCATTGCCCTGTGTCCTCTCACTACAGGCCTTTGTAAACTGTCTCTCTCCATCCTTCTTGTAGTCCCTTTTCAGGTATGGGAAGGCTGCTATTAGGTCTCCCTGGAGCCTCCTCTTCTCCAGGCTGAACAACCCCAGCTCCCTCAGCCTGTCTTTTGTAGCAGAGGTGCTTCAACCTCCTGATCATTTTTGTGGCCCTCCTCTGGACCTGCTCCATCAGGTTTATGTCCTTCCTTTATTGAGGGCTCCAGACCTGAACACAGTACTCCAGGTGATTTCCCTTCCAGCCTGAATTATCCTGTCATTCTGTGACTCTTTAAAGTAAACAATTACCACCCACAGGTTTGCTGTCATAGTTACTGTANAGGCACTGGAACATGTTGCCCAGGGAGGTTGTGGCTGCTCCCTCCCTGGAGGTGTTCAAGGCTAGGTTGGATGAGGCTTTGAGTGACCTGTTCTAGTGGGAGGTATCTCTGCCTATGGCAGGGGGTTGGAACTAGATGATCCTTGAGGTCCCTTCCAACCTTACCATTCTATGATTCTATGATTCTAATTCGAGCTTTGGAGAACTGTTGGGAGGGTTCCCATTACAGCCAAGACACTTGGATGCCCAGCAGCCTGGCAGCCAGTTTCCGCTCTGCCAATCTTTCTACTTTGTTGTTACTACTCACATGGCCCCACAGTTGTTGCACCTACTGACCGAGCTGGCAGAAAGCTAGTTTAGTGAGCTGACATGGCTTACCCATGAGTCAGAGGCTAGAAAATGGGAAAACATGGGGCCACATGGTCAGGATTAACCCTGAGAAAGCAAGGCCTTAGCTTCTTACATCAGCACGCTGTGAGATAGTAATTTTATTCTTCTAAGTTAATGTACATGTGCCTGGTCTCTGTCTGGGTCAGCTCTCCTACTGTCACATTAAGTTATTTAATATAGGACCTGATCCTTCAGGTCTGCAACCCCATGATGTAGACTGGTCTCTGTGACTCCATCTTGTGATGTATTTTTAGACTGTGAAAGCCAGGAATCAAATCCTGTATCTGTGAAGCACCACTTACGTGTCTGCTGTTAAATAAGTGATAATCTACAAAGAGCATTTTGTTTCCAAGTAGGTTGCCTGTTGGAGGCTTTTCTGTCTTTTGATCATAGGTCAGATTCATGTCCTTTTTGCCATTAAGAAAATTTCTCTTTTTGGAGTGATATTCAATGCAACTTCCAGTGATGTCTTACTGCTCAGGTTGTCTATTTTTATATTGCTGACCTGTGATGTGTGCAGTGAAGCCTGACTTGCTGCAGCCTAGAAAGAACAGTCCAGCTCTCCGCCTCTGGTAAAAGCTCCCACAGCTTCAAATCAAACATCTGTGGGCTGAGCTAGACTAACTTCACAGATCAGAGCAGAGAAAATGAACTCTGCAGAAAATCCAGCAGAGCAGTTACAGTGAGTCTGGCAAGCTGATGCAGCTTACCATGTCCTTCCTGCTCTGTCCCTGTGGTAGCCAAGGCAGGGGGAAGTCAGGGATGGGCCTCTGGGCAGAGAAGGGGAGTGTTTCCTTGGGAGACATCCCACAATTAGCTTGTATAAAGTGACAGTGACACTGCAAGATCAGTCACCTTTTGCTTTTCAGAAGTACTTGCATTAACATTTTTCTTCAGATGATTTTAAATGTAAAAAATTGAGGAGAAATGCCCCATGAAGCTTCAGAATCAGTGAAAGATCCTTTACCATATTCTTTTCCTCACACAAATGTGGGAGAAAAAAGTGATTATTTAAAGATTATTTCTTCTGGCATAGAAAAAGAGCAAACTGGAGAATATTTTATACTTCATCAGTTACATATTTACAATAGTAAAGAGAAGTGGTGGTTTTCTATTTAGCTTTTGGCAACAAATGCAAAATGGTGCAATGATTAGCTTTACATGAAATCAGGGTGAAAGAACAGTATTTTCAAGAAGCTGTCAGTGGCTTATCTCACAGCTGGCACCTATTAATCCAGTGAGTAATTTCTGCAAACCCAGATAGGCTCCAAAATTAGCACTATCCATTAAGAAAGATCATGGAGTGCCTTAATTATGTCAGAATACTTCGGCTGGCAATAAACAAGTCACTCTTAATGTTGTGTTCACATCCATTAACATTGGTTTCTAACCAGAAAAACTGTAAATTTATTCATTTCTAATATGTTAATCCATGCATAATTTAACATCATCCAGAAAAATAACAATTTTTCTATTATTTCCACATCAGTAATTTTGGTGGGAACCAGCCAGATTGACATCACACTTTTTCCTTGTAACATTCCTGTGTTAATGTGTGTTTTCGCCCACCCTCCTCAGACTGCCCAGAAGTGGCACGATTACTTCAGACTCAGCAGTGCAGCAGTACATTGCAAATCATCCTCTAGTTTGTTTTTGCACACCCACGGAAAACTTCTTCCCTGCAGTTTGTTCTCAAAGACTTGAGATTCTATCTGCTTGTTGTACTTCCCAGGTGGAAAATAAAGAGGAAAGACCCAAACAAGATAAAACTAAAAGGTCTGTGTCCATTTAAACCTCTTCAAAATCTAGAATGAGTGTGTGAATTTAAGCAGAGTCACCGAAAATTTACAGTGACAAACAGACAAGAACTCAAAATCTTAGTCCAATGCTGAGTTAGAAACAGACACAAACAATTTAGAAGCAGGTTTAAATGAGAAAGAACTTGAACCCACTCTTTATTTCAGTGTAACAACATAATGCTGTCCTGGAATAAAGTGCGTGAATCAATTAAGACAGTAAATTTGATCCCGTTACCTACCAAAAGACAGTTCCCCAACTGAGACACTGAAGGAATATTGAATACTAAGCTCCAGTGTTCAGATGCTGGTTAATCAGGGAGCCAAGATGCAACAAAGGAGAATATTGCCATGATTCTGGGGATTTCAGTGTTGCAAGGGCAGCCTCAGGAGAAAAGAAAAAAAAACAAAAACAAAAAAAACAACCAAAGCTCTAAGAATTTACTTAACTTAGCTCATTTGCTGAAAGTACATACAGTACAAATAGTACCTTGCAGTAAAAACTCATAAAAGCTAGTAGCAATAACTTTTTATGAAAACATAATTTAGTCTTTGTATGGGCACCTGAATGCAAACAATTCACAGAGGTGACTGGTATCCTGGAGTAATGTATCTGGGCTTTCCAGCTGAAGAATATGTTTGTTTTGTTTATTTATTTTTATTTTTGCTTTCCAAATACAGCAGTGCAATCATCCCAATATAGCTGAAACCCATCTTGTTTCTACAAATGCTCTGACTCTTCTCATCTCCATTTGATTTCAAACACAAATAAATTGACTGTGCAGTCACATTTACTTGTGCAAAATGTTTCTTGTGTAGTAGGAAAAAAATCCAACACCCCAGCTATTATGTAGTTTGATACCCTCTGTATAATGTTCAGTTGCTTCTCAAAATAAATATATATCTAATAAAGCAAGTTAGTATTTTCCAGTTAAATAAATAAACAAAAACCCCTTTGACTGACTTACTTTGTATATGACATTTTGTAACTTTTGGAGGCCTCCTGGTATCAGAATATGACCCTTCTTCCTTGCCAATTAAAAATGAAATAAAACAGCAGACAGTAAAAGAAATATTTCACCCTGACCATCTTCTTGGACTGTCTGTTTCTTTTTAACTCCCTGGCTTTCCCACTGTCTAGATACAGCTGCAGAACACTCACAATATCTCTGATGTTCCTGCTCTTCATCTCTGTAAGGGTAGCATTAGCTTTATAATACTTCCAATCTTTGATAGCACTGGAAACAGATATTTCAATGTTGCTTCTGAACCTTTTGTATAGCAACTCGATTCATCAGCACACCTAAGACACTATGATTGGACTAGCCGGAAATAATTCTTCCAAGCTCTTTACTGAGAACTTCAAACTGAAGCAGCAGCATGCTGTGAAAGATCACCCTGACTATGCCTGCTGCACCAACCCTTTCTACACTTTCTGAACATTAGAGAAAGCTTATACAATCTGTAATATCATCACCACAGGTGATTTTTTTGTTGTTGTTGTTGCACTTCCATAGCTTAACTATATTGTGAGGAACAGAGAGAGTCTTTGTGGTATGTGTCTCACAGAGATCTGAGTGAATAGTCCAATACTTTATTTTTTTCCCCTTTTGTATACATCAAAGGTTCAAGATTCTTTCAAATAGAAGTAGGATGCATCACCTAGGATATGGATTTCATGGGATACACATCACCTCTGCTTTGGGTACAGCACTTTTTGGGACAATTCTGGGAAAAAAATGTTTCAATTATTTTTTAACTGAAAAATTAAAACAAAATACTCCAGTCACTTTAGAAATTGCCTTTTGCCAGTCTTTTATCCCATATATCTGTACAATAACACAAAAACATAGGACCATTCAAACTTCTCATAGAGTTCAAGCTCCTGAAATCTAACATGTAGGCTTCGGTTGGAGGACATACATTGACACTATGTTATTAGTGACTGGTATAGAAACTGCCGTAGGTGATAAACAGGTGCAGATCTATACCTCAGTGTGTAACA
Organism: Ramphastos sulfuratus; assembly: GCA_013399055.1. Lineage (NCBI taxonomy): Eukaryota > Metazoa > Chordata > Aves > Piciformes > Ramphastidae > Ramphastos > Ramphastos sulfuratus. Next base: position 8,051 of record WBNM01000028.1, on the reverse strand, counting down.
CTGGAGATAACAAAGCCATGCATCATCTTTCCTCAGTCACTGATCTGCATGATTCAGTTTAATTGGACAAAATCAGTCAGGGACACCGGCCTCATCTGTTAATAGCTCTCCCTGACAGCGTGCACAATTACCACCCAGCCCCCAGTGCCGCTCTGGAAAAGGATCTCTGTGCCTGACTGCCAGTCAATTAATGATTAGGCTTAGAAGGTCTCTTTGGCTGCTGCTAGTTCCCCCAGAAATGCAAAGCAGATGTAAACCTGGCAAAGTTTATAGCTATATTTTTTCTTTTCATTGCCATGTAGGAGCACAAAGCAACCAGCGCCTGCTGATGAATTCGCCTCAAAATTCCGGACAACAATTTCAGCTGAGCCAAGATTTCTCATAGATATCTTTAATTCCTGGCAGATATTATGCCACTGTTCTTGTGTCTTCTCAGTGAGTTTCTTCCCCGGTTTTCTTGTTAAAGATTCATATGTAAAAAGCATTCATATGTAAAAACATTCATATGTAAAAAGCTTTTAAAGAAGTTCTCAGCTGAAGATCAGTGTTAAATTGGAGCTGATACTGAGAATGTCTATCACTAATTTACTGAAACTACTCCCAGATATGAACTGCGTTTAGTGGTGGCTACTTGCATCAATCTCTAGATCCCTTTCTCACAAATTTGTTCATATCTGCAACTGATTAATTGAATGTCAGGTCCTGGATGGACACTACCAAAGAGAATAGAAGTAAATATGTATTCTTGCATAGACATCTTTTACTTTCATAAGCTGATATCTCAAATGTAAGAATACTTTGAATTATAAATGGAATAGTCTGTTTTATTTCTATACTATTTTATCTTTTGATCTGTGGATTACAACAGTGGATAAGATATACAAATCTGCACAGCTAGGCATGAAGAGAAAACTCTTAGAATCCCAATATAGCTACAGTCTTTTTCTTGGTGTTGGTAAAGCAGGCAGTTTACTGTCAATTTACAAAGTATTTAGTTCACCTACCCCTAGATTCAGATGACCAATTAGTGATGCATATCAAGGTAATATGATAATTGAAGATTTCTGTATGTCCATCCCTCATCCCAGACAAGCCTACTAAAAAATCCCTGTGGTTGGTCCATTACTAGCACGACAAATTGAACTTCAAACTATGTCATATTACTGTTTGAAGCTATGTCATTCTTTGATTGCTACAGTATTTAAAGTGGAAGTTGGAAGGATGATTATTACCATGGAACTCAGCAATTCTATAGCTTCAAAGATTATAGATTAAGTAGGTTTGGATGATTAGCTTATCAATAATGCTACCATTAATGAAAGTTATACCCTCCTTCCCTAGAATGGGTTTTCTTATAGGTCTACTTTGCCTGCCTTCTTACTCTTATTTAAGAAGAAGGTTTCAAACACTAAGAATTCCATATTACAAGTTCCACTTAAATGATTTCTTATCAATGCTATTTTGAATGCTTGTTTTTGAAGCATTCCACATTCTCCCTACTTTGTAAGAGTGTTACAATGCCCTTCATCCTTTTACACCAGTCCAAAGAGCTTGCTTGATATACTTGATTGTTCTGCTCTGTCAGAATGATATCTTATCTTGGCAAATGTCCAGCTGGCATTTAATTTAAATTTAAAGAAAAGAAACCATTATGATTTTGAACTCACTTCACTCAGTTCTCATCACACAAATCCACATTTCTACCCCAATGAAAATACATAACCTTCTCAAAACACTGTTTTAAATTAAAGGATAATTAGCTTTTGGACATGCCATCAAATTATAAATTGTAATGTATCCTAAAGCTACAACTTGAATACAGCTCAGTGGCAGACCAGAGAGATTATGATTCATGCTTTAATTTTATCTGTCAGGTGCTATTCTGCAGTGCTATTCTGGCTAGTGTCCCAGGCAAACTCCTCAGAAGACAGAACATAGCTCCTTAGAGTATGTACATTGTTTGGACTTTGAAGATCCGCAGCCTCTCTTGTATTTGACCTCCTGAGGTTACCAAATGAACACGAAGTCAATCAATCATTTCCTCCCACTGTCTTGTCGAGGCGCTTTTTTCCTATGTCTATTATACAGCTTGTTATCTTCTAGTTATTCAGATTCTTATCTGGAGTCAAGTGTACAGGCCAAAGAGCTTAAATAAAGGTATGATGGTTAAGGTAAGCAGAATATTTAGCTCATTTTACTGCATGTTAATGAGAGACGTGTCTAAACAGTTTCTGCTACATATTTCCCTTCTTAACTGTGAAATAGCTTTTTTTTTAACAAATAAATCCAATTACAGGATTTTTTGTTCCTTCAAAGAGTTGAACTACAGATAGAACTACTGAATTTATTTGAAATCTTCCTACATGTGCAGCTAACAAATATTTTGTTGTTACTGTATAAGCTAGTAAGTCACATTATTAATTACTTTATCTGCTTAAGTACTTCCCCAAGGATAAGGGAAACGGTAAAGCCTTTATGTTATACTGGTATCATAAAAAGACATTCAGCACTTCATTCCTAGCAATATTTATCAGTATTTATATGAAGATGCTAGTAGTTAAATAGAGTTAGGACAAATTTGGACATTAGTCTAGAATGCTACCGGATTTGCAATTAATTAGATAGTCTTTTCATAAATCCACTCTTCAGGACAATGCAATTCTTCTCCAAACCATCTAATTTAATAGAGTGTATAAAGATTTTTTTTTTTTTCTTCTGGGAGAGGTATAGTAAGGTACTGCATGTTCTTATGTAGTTTGCTAGTGGTAACTAACAAACTGAGGCAGAGATCTGTGGATATATTTGAAAGCATAAATCAGTAGCTGTCATGCTAAGCTGACTTATATCTTGTGCTTGCATGCCTTGATCTCAGGGTTTCTTTGAAGATTTCTTTGTAAGGCTGTAAGACAACATTCTGAGGGTTAGTCGAATGTATGTAGTGGCTACAGATGATGACCAATCCAGTGCTGAATTAAGTAGCAAAAATGGGTCATTTTCCAAACTTCCTTTTGTGTAACTACATTTCTTTTTCTTTTTTAGCAGCCAGACAGCAGCAGTTTAGCTTGAGAGCAGAGCTTTTGCATCAGTGGTGTGTCTTTGCAGCATGAGCTGTACAGCCTCCTCGGTCATTTGTAGGCTAGACAGCACCAGTCAGACCGTATGGTGCAGCTGCTTTGTAAAGAAGTCATCTGACCTCAAGTGCTCCACTTCCAGTGATGGTAATCTGTGATGTTCATCCAGATAATGGCAATGTTTTTTTCCTTCAGGGCACTTTTGTTTAAAATTTAAATCACCTTCAAAATAGTGGCAGTGCACGAACAGATAGTCTTATGTTTGAACACTTCTTCCTGAATCCTGAACAATTTGGAAAATCTTCTACTTGAACAATTACCTAACAAGAGGGATCAACACCGTGTTGACTGACAGGTTCCTCTGGGAGATTTCTGCTTCTCTCAGCCCCAGACCACCTGTCAGTGCAATGGACTCACTACAGACAGTGTTCTGAAGCTGCAGGCAAAGCCTGAGGGTATGCCCCACATTAATTAAAGGACTTTGTTACTATTTCTCTCTTTATCCATTTTCTTAAAAAAAAAAAAAAGTTTGTTTTTAAATGATGAAAAAGAAGCTCTCTAAATACCTTCTACGAAATACTGAGTCTCTACACAGTCCAGCCCTACAACTGGCAGCAATAGAAGTCGAACCAAAAGGATTCAGAAAGACACAAAGGGGTGTTAAGAGGCAGTGCGTAGTTATTTAGGAATGCTGGCATTGCAGTAAGCTTAGCACACTGGTAAGGAAATTGTCTTCCCTTCAGGGGAGAGGCATCCTTGCCTAGCCTTGATTCTGAACCCACACAGTGATGTGTTCTATTAGCTGAATCTGATCCCTGTGCTTTTTCCTCTTCCTTTTTGATTTTTAGATCTTCTATTTTATATACATTTAATTAAGAGGAAAAGGAAAAAAAGGGAGAAATGGAAAGTGTAACACTAGGGTTGGAGGCAGAGGATACTAACATGGATTATGTCTTGAGGGATATTATTTTTTGCCAAAACTGAGAGAAGGCCAGTCATTCCAAGCCAAAAACGAAAGCAATAACCAAAACCAAAAAACAACCAAAGCCCCCCTAAAAACCCAAACAAACAAAAAACCCAAGCCAAACAAACAAAAAACCTGAAACACAAACAAACAAAAAAACCCACAGATATCTCTTACCAGCACTCCTGCATCCTGCACTTCTAAATCCATCTTTCTCTTTCTTACCTAGCAGTGTGGAATCAGAAAAAGGGAACTGGAAAGGTTTCACATGGAGATCTCTTACCTCAGAGTATTTCATAATGAAAATGTAATGACCCGATGTGGAATATATTTTAAGACAGATCTGCCACTATTCTGAGTATTTATGTACCCATGTCTGTCTGTCTGCGTGTTGTGCATAAATAGTTATTAGCAGTGAAAGACGCTTTTTGTTGTACACAGAGAAGGCATTTCTCTTAAGGAGTTATCATCTTTCTATGTTTGAGGATTTTTTTTTCTGACAGAAGGTTCGTTTACTCATTCACTGCTCCTATTATATCTGAAAGAAAGCAGTACATTTGCAGTATCTTTTTTTCTCCTGATGCCACATTCACATTCAGTCTTTCCCCTTCATTTGTCAGAGATAATGCCTGTAAGTCAAATACTGATCTGAAGTTAAATTTGGAGTAATGTATAAAAGAGATGTACAGTGAGAAAAAGTGAATGGCACTTTTGATACAAAGGTGACTTACGGCACTTGTGAAACCAGATGTTGCAGTAGGTGTTTGTGTGCTGACACACACTATGCTGGAGTACTGAACTGAAGCTGGAGCTTGCTTAGGGGCTTTTGTTCCAGTATTCAATTTTTAGCTCTGACAGATTTTAAAAAATGCTATGTAGGACCAGTAAGCTATATGACTTTCAGCCATATACCCTAATCATATTCAGAATGCTTTTAAGTATTGCTGTGTAGTACGAAATCTCCTCTGGAGTGCTGTTCTTCCTTTGGCACTATTTCCACTGGAAGCCCGCCACCTGCATGACACAAAAATAGGAAACTCAACCACTGGCCAAACTTTGACATTTTAAAACAACTCCTAAAAGGGAGAATATCAGAGAAGGTGAAAAACAAGAGAAGAGTGAGACATGACAGAAAAGGAACTCAGAGGACAGAACAGGCAGGATGAGCAGTACAGAGGACCAGCTCAAAAGATACATCTCAGATGTAAAGAAAAAGACAAAAAGAAAACAGGAAGGGTAATGAAGGAACATATAACAAGAAAGGGAAAGGGAAAAAGCAAATTAGAAAGATGACAAATAGCAGAGAGGGAAAGCAGGTGGGATGAGGGAGCAGATCTAAACAGAGAGCACTGAAAGTGGTCTATTTTCTTTTTCTCTCCTATAGCCACAAAGGAGCTTGGCTTGCTAATCAAGGTATGTATCTGTTCACCCCTGTAACCAGCTTGATCTTATGCTGAAGTCAGCAAGAACTGGCAGCTGAAGACAGAGATTGTTTCTGTTTAAAGGAGCCTCTGTAATGCATACCTGTTCCTCCTTGTGAGGGCTCTGGTTTTGCCCGAATAAATCCCCCTTGGCTGAGGATTGTATCCAGGTTGAGGACACCACCTCAATCCACCCTGATGAGAGCAACCAGGGAAAGATTTTAGCCCCAGATTTAAATAGCTGATAATAGCAGCTTTAACCCCAGAGATCAAAATTCACAGAGGCTAATGAGCCTTGTCTCCCTCCTCTCCATTTATAGATGGTTCAAAGCAAGACCCCAGCATTACCAGACTGAACTGTTTGCTCCAGAGAAGCCAATATCTGACCATTTGTTCAGAAACTTCCATTGGTTGTGCAAGTGCAGACATATGTTGTGTGAACATCTTTGCAGTGCCTGAAACCGTCACCTGGCATACCTTCAATCTAGCAGTTTTTAGCACACCTCTCCTGTGAGAGACATAATAGAAGAATTAAATACTGGTATTATTTATTAATGATCTTTAGTGACTTATCAAAAATGAATTCTCATCTTCAGTTTAAGACTGTCGCATGAACCCCTATGCCTGGGAATATCAGCAAAAGGACCAGAAATATTTAATGAGGTTTGAGAATGTTCTTTTATTCCTAGCAGTGATCCTTAACACCCTGGATAACCTCCAAGAGAGGCAGAATGAGAAAAAGTAAGAAAACTTCTGCTGGGAGAATTTTCTCTGACTACAGAGCTGAAAAGCTTCACTATAAAAATCTACAAAGACAAAAGTTGGACCCAAACCAGAAGAGTAGGCAGTAACTGAAATTTGGTAATTACCAAGCATCTGAAATTAAGTGTTTTGATAATTTCATTCCAGCCCATTGAGGACAAATATAAAAAAAATGACCACTATGGTCACCTATATACTGCTGCTGCACTATAGCCTGCAAGTGTTCTGTGTACAATACTTTGTCTTATGTATTTGAAGCCAAATTCTCATAAGCATATTATACAGTCTAATCATGGCCCGAGAAATGCTCCTGGACTCATTCACCACTATGTAACTCCATAGCATATCCTTGCTGAGCTGGAAAGTAAGGAGATGATTTGAGACAGCCAGCATGGCTTCACCGAGAGCAAATCATGTCTGAGAAATTTGGTGGCCTTCTATGACAGGGTTATGCCACTGGTGGATAGGGAAAGAGCAACTGATGTCATCTGCATGGGCACGTGCAAATTATTTGACATTGTCCCACACAACTTCCTTATTTCTAAATTGGAAAGATGTGGATTTCATGGATGGACCAGTCAGTGGATAAGAAAATGGCTGAATGGTTGCACTCAAAGAGTTGCAGTCAGTGACTTGATATCTCAGTAGTGACCACTGAGAAGTGGTGTTCCTTTGGGGTCCATACTGGGACCAGTGCTGCTTAACATCTTTGTCATCAATATTGACAGTGGGATCAAGCAAAATTGCCAATACCAAGTTGTGTGGTGCATTTGACACTCGAGAGAAGGGATGCTGTCCATTGAGACCTTGATAGCCTTGAGAGGTGGGCCCATGAGAACCGCATAAGCTTCAACAAGGCCAAGGGCGAGGTTCTGCGAATGGGCCAGGGTAATCCTAAACACAAATATAGGCTAGGCAATGGAGGGATCAAGAGCAGCCATGTGGAGAAGGACCTGGGGGTACTCATGGATGAAAAACTAAACGTGACCCAGCAATATGTGCTCGCAGCCCAATCACATTCTGGGCTGCATCAAAAGAAGTGTGGCCAGCAGGCTGGAGGAGATGATTCTTTCCCTGTGCTCCAATCTGGTGAGACCCTACCTGGAATATTGTGTCCAGCTCTGGGATCCCCAGCATAAGAAAAACATGGACTTGCTTGATCAAGTCCAGAGGAGAACCATGAAGATGATCAGGGAGCTGGGGCACCTCCTCTATGAGAACCTGAGCTGAGAGAGAGTTGGGATTGTTCGGTGTGGAAAGGAGAAGGCTCTGGGGAGAGCTGGCTACTTCCAGTACTTAAAGGTGACCTAGGGGAAAGATGTGGAAGGACTCTTTATCACGGTGTGTAGTGCATGAACATGCAGTAATGGTTTCAAACTGAAAGAAGGTACATTAAGATTAGATATAAAGAAGGAATTTTTTACTGTGAGGGTGGCAAGGTTTCCCAGAGAAGTTGTGGCTGCCCTCTCCCTGTCAGTGTTTAAGGCCAGGTTGTATGGGGCTTTGAGTAACCTGATCTAGTGGAAGGTGTTCCTTTCTGTTGGAACTAAATGATTTTTAAGGTCCCTTCCAACCCAAACGATTCTATGATTCTGTGATCTCAGGGCCATTCTAAAGGTGTGAAACATGAATGTTATGGTGGTGAACAAAGTCTCATGAATGCAGTAGTTGCCAAAAAGTTATTTAATGTGTTTAGGTCAGGCTTGTAAATGCAAGGAATTACAAACTACATAAAACATATTTTAGGCTCTCTGATGTTATGTTGTGCTCTAGATGTGATCCCTTTCTGCCTCAGCCCTTTCTAAAGCACTATTTCCCTCTCCTGCCCTCCCC